>VHKM01000226.1:0-152500 GCA_007210695.1 Neogobius melanostomus | reverse complement strand
ACGGAGGTCGGACTGTTAGCATTGGAGCTGCGCGAGCTACACGTCACGCAAGGGCCGAATTTACAGTGAGATCCCGCCCTTTTGCCCTTATTAGGAACATGCTTCGTCAGAGCTGGGGAGGAGGAGTCTGTAAATCCGCCATGATTTCCCCCTCGAAAGTGGTCATTATGGTAAACGGGGAGGAGTGAGGAGGAGCTGTCTATTCTTTTTAACAGTCTATGGAAAAAACGAAAAAACTAAAATGAAAAAAGAGATATCAATTTGAAACTTCTGCTGTAGATTACTGATTCCTGTTGCACGTTTTCGGTCAGTTTATGTTTTCATATAAAAATAAGGCTAAACTTGTTGGTATTTTCAGCAACTAAATCTAACTAATCAATTCAGGTTTAAATGTATCGTTTAATGTGTTTATACATTAATTACAAAGACTGTTTTTCAGAGTGATTTTGGATTTTGTTTAGTTTTTGAACAAAACTAGTTATTAGTTAAACTTTTTTTTTGGTTCAAAGCTAAAAAATAAATAATAATAATAATTCCGAATGTAGTTGTGAGCCTGTAAAGTGTGGAGTCTGTAGGAGAGACTAAAGTAGAGATGTTGTTGACATCTCCACCACTTTAGTCTCTCCTACAGACTCCACACTTTAACAACATCTCTACTTTAGTCTCTCCTACAGACTCCACACTTTAACAACCTCTCTACTTTAGTCTCTCCTACAGACTCCACACTTGAACAACATCTCTACTTTAGTCTCTCCTACAGACTCCACACTTTAACAACATCTCTACTTTAGTCTCTCCTACAGACTCCACACTTTAACAACATCTCCACTTTAGTCGTCTTGCAGACTCCACACTTTAACACATCTCTACTTTAGTCTCTCCTACAGACTCCACACTTTAACAACATCTCCACTTTAGTCGGTCTTACAGACTCCACACTTTAACAACATCTCTACTTTAGTCTCTCTACAGACTCCACACTTTAACAACATCTCCACTTAGTCTCTCCTACAGACTCCACACTTTAACAACATCTCTACTTTAGTCTCTCCTACAGACTCCACACTAACAACCTCTCTACTTTAGTCTCTCCTACAGACTCCACACTTTAACACACTCAAAATAAGTAAACTAGGGGGCTGTTACATTAACTAAATTGTAACATGTATTATGGAAGCAATAATTTCACGTTTCCAAGATGAACATGATTAAATCATGATGGGAGGAATGAAATCAGAAATAACTCTTTGAATGAACGTAAAAAAATCATGGAAAAAAATTTCCACATGATAAAATGGCTTTCTTTCAGCATTAAACAATTGTGTTAGTCCAACGTGATGCACTTGAGTAGGTTCAACGCAAAATATTAGGATTGATCGGGTGCCAGTTAGGTCCGGGCAGTTGGACGCAATTGGACACAAGGGGGCGCCCTTCCAACTTTGTCAGTGGAAACGTGATTTGACTTTCTTCAGAGTTAGACTTTAAGTCAGACACCATGAGTGACAATAATATGAGGCTAAATACAATGTGGCCTTTATTTTCAACAAAAAGCCAGAGAACATGTACTTCAGTCTGTCACAGACCGACAGGTGAAGAAGGAAGTCATGGAGATTCTGCTTTAGACAGAACTTCAAACTTCTGCTGCATATAGAAGTTCAGTCATATTTTGACTCAAACATATTACATACTTAAATATGTAGTAAAATCACAAAATATATGGACAATTATTGCTACAATTACAAAAAGCGCACACCTGATCCATGCATATAAAGGTTAAAATATCCTGAATTTATATGATTAGAATATTACTTATGAACTAATTATTAATTACTCTCATTCTTTAAAAAAAAAAAAAAAAACACTTGTCATTTGTATCTGATGTGGAGTCATGTGTGTCCCGGTTCCTCTGAGTCACGGTGGGTCATGGTGGACCATGACAGATGTGGACAGGACTGTGGTAGATCTACTTTGACTTTGAAGAAAGTAGTTACTATAGTAACTGTTGAAGAGAAGAACCTTATGAGCTTCTTCTGTAACAGTCCTGCTGCACCACGACTCAGGAACTGGGACAGACTTTACTCTACAGCAGATACAAGTGACAAGGTGTTTGTTTTAAGAATGAGAATAATAAAGTCATATTTAAATATATACAGAATTTTCCACACATACATCACAAAGGAATACTTGAAATTCAATTGTTCATTCTTACGTCACACAGAAGTATGAAAGTTCTGACTAAAGCAGAAGCTCCATGACTTCCTTCTTCACTTCTCAGTCTGTGACTGAAGAGCATTGAGGCCTTAGCCTTTTTAGTGAAAATAAAGGGCTCACTATTTAGCGTCATGTTACTGTCACTCACGGTGTCTGACCCAAACCTAGTAAATAAGTTCAATCAACCCTAATATATGGCGTTGAACCTACTCAAGTGCATCACATTGGACGAACACAATTGCTTCATGCTGAAAGAAAGCCATTTAATCATGTGGAAATACTTTCCATGATTTTTTTACGTTCATTCAAAGAGTTATTTTTTTGAGTGCAACATCTCCACTTTAGTCGCTCCTACAGACTCCACACTTTAACAACCTCTCTACTTTAGTCTCTCCTACAGACTCCACACTTTAACAACCTCTCTACTTTAGTTTCTCCTACAGACTCCACACTTTAACAACCTCTCCACTTTAGTCTCTCCTACAGACTCCACACTTTAACAACCTCTCCACTTTAGTCTCTCCTACAGACTCCACACTTTAACAACCTCTCCACTTTAGTCTCTCCTACAGACTCCACAAAGTGTGGAGTCTGTAGGAGAGACTAAAGTGGAGATGTCGTTAAAGAGTGGAATGAAAACTGTTAAGAAATTCTGTATTTGATGGTTAACATGAAAGTATTACATTAAGTTTGACTGTTAAATCTGTTTTTGGTAAACAGTCAAAGTTTGACCCAGGTGATTGGTCTGTGGTCCCCATAAAGGGAAGAAATTGGGCGCTGAAGCGTGAAGACCAGATGGCCTTGAGAGTGAACGATCACCTGTTTCCTTATCTCAGTTTGGGTCGTAAAACTGTGTAAACGATACCAATCCTACGCTCTTTGTGTCCAGTGGGCGCAAGAAAGGGGGTTAAAGCCCTTTGGTTTTGCTGAGAGTGAGAGAAGGCCAGCGTGGCGCTGGAGGCCTTTCTGCTCATCTCCCGAATTGGATAATAAATTCAATGTGTTCAATCTGTTATTATTTCTGTGGCAGAAATTAACAGGGTGTTTCTAAGTCTGTTGTGCAAAAATCCCCGAACAAAAACCTAATATGGGGGTTACCTGGTCGGTGGAAGTGCAGTGGGAGGGTCTTGCTCGGCTGGGTGGAAGTGGGCGTGGTTTGCGGTGTGGTGGGCGTGGACAAGCTGCTGTGAGGCCGGCTCTGGTTGGTGGAGCTGGGAGAGGACTCGCCCCCCGAGCGTCTGTCCAGCCAATCACGCGTCTCCTTCAGCAGGTGCTGCATAAACACAGTAAACCCCTCAGTGCTGCAATGCCCCCTAGTGCAGGAGCTTTTTATAAAGGTACTTACGTCAGGAGAAGGTGGAGGAGAGACGGAGAAGGGAGACAGTGACCTCTGCAGAAGAACAAGAGCACTGCAGGTTAGAAACAGGTTTGGCTTCAGTTGAAAATACTGTAAAGGCGAGAGCCGGAGATCCAAGATGGCAGTCTGCTGATTTCCACGGTCTGCGCTCATTGGTGTTTTATAGAAAGTATTTTCTTTTGAGTTACTTCTGCATTTGTTTCCGCGCTATTGGCCTCTAAAGGAGAATAGCAAAAGTCACGTGACTTTGGTTAGAGCAAACATCTTCGCGGATCCTGCAGCAGGTGCGGGTGATTACTGTGTACTCTCAATGTGAAAGGGCCATAAATTAGTGCGCGTGGCGGACTATTAAAGAATTTGTAAATACTTATTTGATCATTTCTAAAACATTTTCAAAGCTTTCCTCATCGTTTGTTACTCATTTATAAGCAGAGTGCAGAGTGATTTACTATGTAAATGTCTTTTAAAGGATGAATGAAGTATTTAACAATGCATTACTAATGACCCATTTTATTACAAAATGCGGAACTTTATTTTCAAAGTTGTATTTTTATAGTTTTAGCAAACTATAGGCCCATATCTAATCTGCCTTTCATTTCAAAAGTACTTGAAAGAGTAGTGGCTAAGCAGCTTTGCCGCCACCTACAGGACAATAGTTTATTTGAAAAATTTCAGTCAGGATACAGAACTTATCATAGCACAGAGACCGCCTTTGTCAAAGTTACCAACGACCTGTTATTAGCAGCTGACGCCGGACTAGCTTCAATCCTAGTTTTGTTAGACCTCAGTGCCGCCTTTGACGCAATCGACCACAATATTCTCCTGCAGAGGTTACAAAACTGACGTAGGCATCAGGGGAACAGCCCTCTCTTGGTTTAAATCTTACTGATATCTGATAGCATAGACTGTTAAAAAGAATAGACAGCTCCTCCTCACTCCTCCCCGTTTACCACAATGACCACGTTCGAGCATCGTTCGAGGGGGAAATCATGGCGGATTTACAGACTCCTCCTCCCCAGCTCTGACGAAGCATGTGCCTAATAAGGGCAAAAGGGCGGGATCTCACTGTAGACTCGGCCCTTGCGTGACGTGTAGCTCGCGCAGCTCCAATGCCAACAGTCCGACCTCCGTTAAGTAGGAGATTTAAAACAAAAATATTTCGAAAACCAGCCTGGTTTCTATTTTTTTGACTAACCCAGCGTTATCTCAGGAGGAATATGTAGCCATAGAAAGTGTTGAAAACATTGAAACCAGGCGTTAAAGTTGTTTTTAACGTGTCTAAAGTCCAATGCTTTTCAATGGGGGCCTAGCGGCCAAATGGAGGTACTACAGCAATGGAGGAGCAATGGCGGCCTCCAGTGTTGCGGTCACAAAGCAGAGCAGCCAGCGGCCATTGTCTGATAGGCACCAATTTGTTAATGTAAACCAACAGTCTTCACCGTGTTCCAAAGTGTGCTATGGGGTGCCACAGGACTCAGTTCTCGGGTCAATTTTATTTATATTGTACATGCTTCCATTAGGTAACATAATCCGAAATCACAATATAAATTTCCACTGTTACGCGGAGGACACACAGCTGTACTTATCAATGAAACCAGGTCAGACAGATAAATTAGATACGCTTAGTTCCTGCGTAAAAGCCATTAAGACCTGGATGACTGTAAATTACCTCCTCCTTAACCCTGATAAAACCGAGGTTATTATATTAGGTCCTCAAAAACTGAGAGAGTCTCTATCTCAGCAGATCATCTCCCTGGATAATGTTAGCGTATCAACGAGCTCTACAGTAAAAAACCTTGGAGTTCTGTTTGACCAAGACCTCTCTTTTAAAACATATATAAACCAGGCTTGTAAAATTGTGTTCTTTCACCTGCGCAACATTGCTAAAATACGAAATATCCTACCTAAGAGTGATGCAGAAAAACTTATTCATGCATTTGTTTTATCAAGGCTGGACTACTGTAACTCCCTGCTAGCAGCGTGTCCTAAAAGTTCCCTAAAAAGTTTTCAATTAGTTCAAAATGCAGCTGCAAGATTGTTAACACGTACAAAGAGAAGAGAACACATTACACCTGTGCTAAAGTCTCTCCATTGGCTTCCTGTTGAATTTAGAATAAAATTTAAAATCCTGCTCCTCACATTTAAAGCCATAAGAGGTATGGCGCCGCTCTATCTCCAAGACGCTATCGTTCCATATCAGCCAACCAGAGCACTCCGCTCTCAAAACTCAGGGTTACTAGTGATTCCTCGAGTCTCCAAAAGCACTGTAGGAGGAAGAGCCTTTAGCTACCAAGCTATGGAATAAACTTCCAGCTCACGTTAAAGAAGCAGACACAGTCCCTACATTTAAGACTAGGCTAAAAACATAGCTCTGAGAATTAGCTTATGATCAGGTCAGTTAGGTAAAGCTCTAACCCACAGCCTGAAGTAAAAGCTGCCTTAGAAGAAACACTGCTGTGAGAAGTACGGTACACTGAGCGCTATCCACTTCTTCTTACTGCAAACTTTGTCTTATTATGATACAATATTTATTTTATCTGTAGTCTGTTCATTACTATTCACATGGTGTCTCCTGTCCCACTCCCCCTCGGGAGTGTCTGTCTAGATCGAGCGGAGGAACCCGGCTGAACGGAGGAACCCTGCCTACTGGATTGACAACAAGGACTGGACGGTCTCGATCCTGGCCCGTCTGCTGAAGGGACTCCATCGGCCCTGGGTCTCTATAGCCTGTCCATCCATGGGAGTGGATCTCTCCTTCTGTGGTTCTCCCCAAGGTTTCTCTTTTCTCCCACCGGGTTTTTGAGTTTTTCCTTGCCGTGCTGGAGAGTCTAAGGACAGGGGACACCCGCGCCGCTCGTCGCCACCCACTGCTGACGCTTATTTGGACATTATGTTTGCCTGGATACTTGAGTCACCTGAACTTTACATTGTCTTATTTACTGCTCTGTTTTATTGCCTTAATGTTCGGTAAAGCCCTATGAGGCAACTCCTGTTGTGATATTGGGCTATACAAAACCATTGAATTTCCATTCGTTCCAAAGTATTGCTAGGCCATGTCCTATATAGACTTTTATTAAATAACTTTGTACTGACCTCTACAGGAGAGTAGCAGTAGTGCGGCTGGTACAGCATGAGGTCTGGCCGCTCGATCTCCAGAATGGCCTTGTCTCTGGGCAGAGCCGCCAGGTCTTTGTATCCGATCACTCCCCCATCCACACGCGCCTGAAACACAGGACAGACATGAAACATACATGTCCACACATGCCTGAAACACAGGACAGACATGAAACAATTATACGTCCACACATGCCTGAAACACAGGACAGACATGAAACAATTATACGTCCACACATGCCTGAAACACAGGACAGACATGAAACAATTATACGTCCACACATGCCTGAAACACAGGACAGACATGAAACAATTATACGTCCACATATGCCTGAAACACAGGACAGACATGAAACAATTATACGTCCACACATGCCTGAAACACAGGACAGACATGAAACAATTATACGTCCACACATGCCTGAAACACAGGACAGACATGAAACAATTATACGTCCACATATGCCTGAAACACAGGACAGACATGAAACAATTATACGTCCACACATGCCTGAAACACAGGACAGACATGAAACAATTATACGTCCACACATGCCTGAAACACAGGACAGACATGAAACAATTATACGTCCACACACGCCTGAAACACAGGACAGACATGAAACAATTATACGTCCACATATGCCTGAAACACAGGACAGACATGAAACATATACGTCCACACATGCCTGAAACACAGGACAGACATGAAACAATTATACGTCCACACATGCCTGAAACACAGGACAGACATGAAACAATTATACGTCCACATATGCCTGAAACACAGGACAGACATGAAACATATACGTCCACACATGCCTGAAACACAGGACAGACATGAAACAATTATACGTCCACACACGCCTGAAACACAGGACAGACATGAAACAATTATACGTCCACATATGCCTGAAACACGAGACAGATGTGACACAAACATGTGATGTTTCACAGAGAAGACTCGGATTAGCGCTGGCCAACCATTAGGCTGAACAACGGAGTGAAAACCAAGAAATAAATTGCACTTTTTGTCTTTTATTAAAGAAATAGTAGTAGTAATAGTAATAGTACTGCAGTCTTCTTACTGTGATGGTAACTGGCGAGCCCGGGACGGTGGGTCTCAGGGACAGGACACTCCCTGGACTCGTCTGGGCGGACGGCTTCAAAAGGAGACGATAAATTACACTTTGTCAAAATAAATGATGAGGAAACAATCATCAGAATCAGGAAGTGAAAAAAGAATAAGGCAGAGTCTTACCTTCGGCATCATCATGTTCCTGTCGGAGCTGCCACTTCCTGAAACATTTCAGAGCAAAGCTTTAAGACAACAAAGACATCAACCCTTTTATTGATTGGAGTTTGAAAGTGGACACAGGTTTAGAGCCAGGTTTGGATCAGTGACAGAAACATGATGGAGAGTGTACTGTGGAGCAGAGTGTGGAGCGTTCAGCTGTTTGTGTCAAGACAAAGAGATGGATCCAGAAACTCTCTCACTTTCCCTCTCGCTCCGCTCCAGAGGATGACAAACTGCGGCCCGTGGGCTGGATCCGGCCCCACAAGCAATTTTGTCTGGCCCTCGACTCTTTCCATAATTCATAAACATTTTCCGGCATATTCTACTCCGAAGTGTGTAACGGTGGACCAGAGGCACCATGATCATCCCCTACCAGAGAGGGGTCAAATAGAACTATATTTGTCATTTTACATTTAAACGTTTTCATTTTTGTAATTGTATCTATTTATTTCATTTAATAGTGACATTGACATATCATATCTCCCCTACAACTACATAAAACTACATCATATCTCCCCTACAACTACATAAAACAGATGTAGTTGTGTTTAATTTAGTTTTCACAATTATTTTTCATTATTTCTTTTTAAAAATTGGGATTTTTACATTATTTTTGTTTCGTTTCTAATTATTTATGTCACTACTGAAACATAATTCATTTAGTTGCTAACAGTGCTGTATCGTTTCCCTCAGTGCTTTTTTACTTTCATTCCCCATGTAAAGCGTCTTTGAGTATCCAAAAAATATACATATATATATATATATATATATGTATGTATATGTATATGTATATAATATATATAAGTTTGATGTATTATTATTATTATTATTATTATTATTCATTCTTTGGGCCATCCCATTTACATCTACTAGAGGTATAGAAGTGAAAAGAAGTAAAATGCGATCTTTTAAGTCCACAAACACAAATAATCTGTCTTTATTTCATTTATTAAGAGTTGCAAACAGAGATACAGACTAGAATCGCCCATATACAGTGCCCCTTGAACTTTTCGACCTTTTGCCACATTTCAGGCTTCAAACATAAAGATATAAAACTGTAATTTTTTGTGAAGAATCAACAACAAGTGGGACACAATCATGAAGTGGAACGAAATTTATATTATTAAGATAAGATAAGATAAGATAAACTTCATTGTCTGTCCCCGAAGGTGACAGAAATTCGTCTTTGACAGGCTCAAAACATGCATACCCACTTCCATAAAAGCCCAAGGCACATTTAAAATCAACACAACACTAATGAACAACAGGACTATTTTTTTCGACCGATATATATTTATTTCAAATATATATTTCAAACTTTTTAACAAATAAAAAACTGAAAAATTGGGCGTGCAAAATTATTCAGCCCCTTTACTTTCAGTGCAGCAAACTCTCTCCAGAAGTTCAGTGAGGATCTCTGAAAGATCCAATGTTGACCTAAATGACTAATGATGATAAATAGAATCCACCTGTGTGTAAGCAAGTCTCCATATAAATGCACCTGCTCTGTGATAGTCTCAGAGGTCAGTTTAAAGCGCAGAGAGCATCATGAAGAACAAGGAACACACCAGGCAGGTCCGAGATACTGTTGTGGAGAAGTTTAAAGCCGGATTTGGATACAAAAAGATTTCCCAAGCTTTAAACATCCCAAGGAGCACTGTGCAAGCGATAATATTGAAATGGGAGGAGTATCAGACCACTGCAAATCTACAAAGACCCGGCCGTCCCTCTAAACTTTCAGCTCATACAAGGAGAAAACTGATCAGAGATGCTGCCAAGAGGCTCATGATCACTCTGGATGAACTGCAGAATTGTACAGCTGAGGTGGGAGACTCTGTCCATAGGACAACAATCAGTCGTATACTGCACAACTCTGGCCTTTATGGAAGAGTGGCAAGAAGAAAGCCATTTCTTAAAGATATCCATAAAAAGTGTCGTTTAAAGTTTGCCACAAGCCACCTGGGAGACACACCAAACATGTGGAAGAAGGTGCTCTGGTCAGATGAAACCAAAATCGAACTTTTTGGCAACAATGCAAAACGTTATGTTTGGCGTAAAAGCAACACAGCTCATCACCCTGAACACACCATCCCCACTGTCAAACATGGTGGTGGCAGCATCATGGTTTGGGCCTGCTTTTCTTCAGCAAGGACAGGGAAGATGGTTGAAATTGATGGGAAGATGGATGGAGCCAAATACAGGACCATTCTGGAAGAAACCTGATGGAGTCTGCAAAAGACCTGAGACTGGGACGGAGATTTGTCTTCCAACAAGACAATGATCCAAAACATAAAGCAAAATCTACAATGTAGTGGTTCACAAATAAACATATCCAGGTGTTAGAATGGCCAAGTCAAAGTCCAGACCTGAATCCAATCGAGAATCTGTGGAAAGAACTGAAAACTGCTGTTCACAAACGCTGTCCATCCAACTTCACTGAGCTCGAGCTGTTTTGCAAGGAGGAATGGGCAAATATTTCAGTCTCTCAATGTGCAAAACTGATAGAGACATACCCCAAGCGACTTACAGCAGTAATCGCAGCAAAAGGTGGCGCTACAAAGTATTAACTTAAGGGGGCTGAATAATTTTGCACGCCCAATTTTTCAGTTTTTTATTTGTTAAAAAAGTTTGAAATATCCATGATTGTGTCCCACTTGTTGTTGATTCTTCACAAAAAATTACAGTTTTATATCTTTATGTTTGAAGCCTGAAATGTGGCAAAAGGTCGAAAAGTTCAAGGGGGCCGAATACTTTTGCAAGGCACTGTATGGTCATGTTTTGAAGCAGTTGAACAATTTGGAGAAAAATCTAAACTTTGACTAATTTTTCAAAAACTACTTTAACAAATGCTGAATTATGACTATAGTTTTCTACTAAATAAAGATACAAAGACATGGGAAGGAGCAAAGTGGTTCAACAGCCCATAAATACATACAAAACGTACAATGCTAACATGATGCTTCATGTTCATTCCTCTCGGCGATGCCGTCTGTATCTATCCCTTTAAAGCAGTACTAGGAAAATTTGGCTCATTAGCATTCTAGTGTTCGCCAAGTGTAAAACTTGTGTAAAACTGATCAGCTGTTTGAGGACCACCACCAACAAAGTAAAATCAGAGTGATGTCGTAGGAAGGTTACATTGTTGTTAATACATGTCTAATATATATTTACTGTAGCCTGTTTTGGAGATTCCAAACACATCATGCTAGTTTGTAGTCTTGGCTTAGTTATTTTACAGTTAGTCAGACGTTAGCTACGTGTTTTCACTCGATGCAGGAGTTTATCAAACTCATGTAATTAAAACTAAAATTATGTTTATGTCTATTTCTGAAGCCACAAACACAGATTAGTCACCTGCCGTACTCAAAAAGAATACGGCCCAATCTCAATTCTGCACCTTTGCCCTTTCCCTTTAGTACCCTAGTTTAGTTTCCCTACTTTAGAACATTCTGAAGAATGTTCTAAAGTAGGGGTCCCCAACCTTTTCCTGACTTATCTCCAGTGGATTTAATAAGAAAAGGAGAGAAGACAGGAGAGTCCTACAGATAGTCCTACTTCGAACACAGTAAGTCCTGCTAAACTCTGTTTGTGGTTGAAATGTAGCTGGAAAAGGTGGTTAATATAATATTATTACATTATATATAATGTTGTGTTTGCTGTGGGGTTGTAGACATTAGTTAGTTGTTAGTGCCGCTGTAATGATAGAGAAGTATACGTTAAAGGGAGGAGCTACAGTGTTTTCCTGAGACACAGACGCTCTGCAACAGCCTTCAGCTCGCCACGACTCGGGAAAACTCACCGCGACTGAAAATTATAGCAAAATCTTGTAGTGTTTGCTCAGCATAAGTGTCGTAATTCAGTTTAGTTTCGTTGCCTGGGAGATAGGGTGACCATACGTCCTGAAAAATTTGTGACAGTCCCGAAATTCAGGCTCCCGTCCCGATTCCCGAATCCGACCCAAATTGTCCCGAAAAATATTTTTAGAATGTGGAAAGTGCTGTGTGCGCTCTTAATATGGTAGAGGGGCTTGATCTGGACGAGCTCTACAACAAAAACTGCGCTCTGAACAATGTTCTAAAGTAGGGGTCCCCAACCTTTTTCTTGCTCTGGACCGGCGGGAGCGCGCTTAGAAACATGTGCGTAAATGGCTCACATTTTTAAAGCATGGGGCGCAGCCCTTTGTTCGCAGCGCGCTGCAGCGGGACCGCCGCACATTCTCTCCTCTCTCTTTCTCTCTGTTCACTTAACAGTGGGACAAATGCAACTCTCTGTCCTGTGAAAGTGTGAAAGGTTGTGAGGAAAAGTTGTGATGAGCTGAGAGGGAAGGCAAAAGGGAGAGAGATGCTCTGTGGCGCAGGTGACAGATAGAGCTGATTCTGTCTGTAATAAAACCAGAACTTGACTCCAAAGGACTTCTAGGGCAGAAGTTCCATTAGATATCTATTGATGAGCTTATTGGCATGTGGACAGGCCAAATATGAATAGGCATATGAACAATGCGGTCGTTTATAAATAATATCCTATTTCTCTGCGGCCTGCCCTTAAATGTTTCTTTTTGTAAAGTATTCCATTAGTTAGATTTGCAGTTGTGCATAATGTGCGTAATTGTGAATCTGGCATATTATAAAAATTAAAAAAACATGTCCTCCGTCCAGAATTTCAGGGCAACTCATCTGGTCACCCTACTGGGAGACGTGGGCTGAGCAGGATGTTAAGTTCTAAATTCCAATTCCATTCTTTTTCATGACATTTAAAGCCTTCATTTTGGCACTGAATGAGTTTTTATGCTTTTTACTGCTGTTATTGATTATGATTGATATTTTACCTCAGGGACGAAGGGGAGAGAGGGGGGTCATGGCGTCCAGCGACGGTGCCTTCAGCTTCTGCAAATAAAACACACATTTATCACAAAACAGTTCGTCTTCATCTGTAACATCTGACTGAACTCAAAGGCTGATCCATAAACCGACGATCAGAAATAAACCCATCTGTGAGGAACAGGCCGCGTCACGTGACCAGGGCTCTGTAATCCTCCACACATTCACAACAATCTGGCTTAGTCCGTGTTCACTTTAAACTATCAAAGAAACCGCATTTTGTCATAAATTCTGTAATAAAGTGGCATTGTTGGTGCGATGCAAAGAACCTGGAGCTGAACGTAGGGAAAGGAAGGATGCTGCAGACTGTTCATTTCGTCAACTGAAGTATTTAGTCATCATTTTAGTCAAAGTAATATTTGTGTGACTACATCTAAATTACACGTTTTTCCTGAGATAAAACTATGAATTAAGTGTCCAGAGATTTTGGTCGACTAAAATCTGACTACATAAAAATGAAAAGAAGAGAATAAAATCATCCAGGGGAAACCGGAGTACCCGGAGGAAACTTACTCACTTCACACAGAAAGGCCCCGTCCAGGTGAGAATCGAACTCTGAACCTTCTAGCTGTGAGGCATGAGCACTAACTACTGTACTACCGTGCCGCCCAGTCGAGATTTGATTTCATCTAAAGACTAAGAGTAAAACTACATTCAAATATGCTGTCACTGGTTGCAGCGGGTTTTAACATCTCAGCGGGACTGTACATGGAGGAATAATAAATCCCATCAGAGGCTTCGCTTATCTTTCATTGTGCTGCTGTGGAAATGATCAGAACTTTGGGGAGGACTGAATACAGAGGAAACAACCAAAAAGCTAAATAGCCAATCAGTTATTTATACAGAAAAAAATGAAGCGATAGAGCAAAAGTGAAAATGTTTCTGTAACCATCGACACTTTGGTCGATTTTAAACCAAAAGAAAGTCTGAAAGAGCCGCAATCAGTGCTTCATTTGATCCCCACCTTTCAGTTGTTCAGGGCAAAGGATCCAGGAACTATTTTGGAGGATCAGGCAAAGATTTGAGATGGTGTAACCCAGTTAACCCATTAACCCAGTTAAAAAACAAATCGACCAAAACTTGACTAAAAAGCACCAACAATAGGACGAAAAAGTGACGGCAATGCAGCACCAACGTGAGGAAAATTCTTTTCTCAGTTTTGTAGGTCTTAGCTTTCAAATGAGGCGTTACACTGGCCTATAAGCTGTGAAACTCTCCAGTCGAGAGGCTTTTAGATTCGGGTAAAACCAAACTGGAGAAAATGCGCTCGGTTAAGGCGGGGGTGAAGAGGTTAATGAAAGGGTTCCTGAAACTTTTCATTTACAAATCAAGCAGAACAACAGAGCAACACATTTTTAATTAAAAGTAAAAAAATGTCAAATCTCTGAAACTGTACTGCCTGTAGGAAACATAAGCGGATCTGGATGGACCACAGCCTTCGTCCTGGCACAGATTTTGCCTCATACTATTTTAGAAGACTGTCTTTTAAATACATACTTTGAATTGTATGAATTATTAAACCTGCAATATATATTTATCACATTATATAATTGTTGCAAAATGAGAAAATATGTGAAATGACTAACATATTGAAGTGTTACAGAACGCGGCTCTGTTTTTAATCCGGGTTTGTCCGCCTCGGTTTGGTCCATGCTGTTGTTGCGAGTCTATTTTAAGAAGTGGCAGCGTTGTTTCCATAGCGATCCTCCTGCACTCGTCCCTACTACAGAACTCCTACTCCTGTGTACTCATGTGTACTCCTGTGTAGTCCTGTGTACGCCTGTGTACTCCTGTGAACGTGTACTATGCATAAATCCTGCAGTAGGCCCAAAGACGCTGCCTGTTTTAGTGATGCGCAGTGAGCTTTCTGTGTCCGTCTTGAGAGCATTGACGGAACGGGATTCGACGCACTTTGAGGCCTGGGATACCTCCAGGTCGCTATAGTAACGGCTCCGCTGCGTCCAATCAGCTGTGAGTTAAACGAGTGGGCGCCACAACAGAACTCCCACATCCAGACGCTTCAGGGCAAAACATGGACTCGTACTGCAGTGGTCAATGTTTCCTCTTAAAACATTTTAGATTAACTGTGTCAGAATAAAAAACAGACCAAACTCTCTCTCTACGATGTTTATTCTCTGACGGTTTGTCTCTTTGAGTTGTAGATTTATCCAGGAAGAAACTCCAACATGGTTTTCCCCACACTTACTCATTCACAAATACTGACATGTTTGGTATCCACGTGTTGCATGAAAAGCTGTGACCGAGATGACACTGTGTAGCGGGGCTTTTTTTCAAAAACAGGCAAAAACGGGTCAAAGTGCTTAAGTGGTGTTTATTGAGCCTTTTTCTAAAATGCAAACAAACTCTTGGGTGCAGAATATTTACAGTGAAAGAAAAATGACCAAAAACAATATTGACAGTTTCCAAATGTCCAGGCCACACTGAGTTCTGCAATAACTCCAATCATTTTAAGGTTGAGCAGCTCACAACCTCAGAACATTCTCCAGGCCCATGTGACCTCCACTGTAACACTGACCCCCCTACGAGCCCCTCCCAGTGGGCGTTTCTTTAAATAAAGAACTCTGTATTGGGGCAATCAAAAGGTACAGAAAATATGCACAATATTCAAACAATACACAGAGCTCAAATAATAAATAAGTATGTTCAAAGCACAAACCATGGGTTTTAATAGTACTAAAAATGGTAACATAATGCGCATCACGTGAACAGCTCCTATTTTTTTTTTACTGTCCTTTTTAAAAGAAACAAAAATTATGTCCTTGCTTGAAAAGTCCTGTAAGTTGAAGCGTTCCAAGAGTACTTTGAAGACTCAAACAGGATTTCACTGAGGCCGTCTCTCATGAAGATGAGAATGATGACAATATTAAATAACTGTATCTCAGAAGCTGAAATTAAACAATACAAAAACTAAAAACAGGAAAAGCAGCTGGAGTAGATAGAGTGAGCAACGAAAACAGAGTACGTCAGAGATCTTTAAGGCCTACAGTGCCTCTCGAAAGTACTAATACACCTTGAACTTTTGCACATTTTGTCATGTTTACAACCATAAACATAAAGATTTTTTTTAGAATTTTTTACTGAAAGTTCACACACAAGTTACAGACGACTGTGAAGTGAAAGCAAAATGATACATGATTCTGTTATTTTACATTTTACACATTCAAAAGTGGCAAAGTGAGATCAAAGATATGACATTCTGTCATTTTTATGCTGAAATCAAGTAAGACTATCATTTTAAGAAATAATTGCTTTGTGAAAATCCATAATACCGGCAAGCCATCTGCAACTTCAGAGCAAATGACTCAAGGATTCCTAAGGTCATTGGTAGGTACAAAGGGCTGGAGAGAAATATGAGGAAATGGAATCTATGTGTGAATAATAGTGTTGAAGATGAATTACAGTCATATAAGAGTGTACAAACAATGAGATATTGGATTTCAGAGAGAAGTATTATTGTAATTATCCGTCGTATGTTGAAGCTGGTACTCCTGTTTCAGTCAAAAAGCCCAAAGAGCATCTGTAACCTGGGTGCCTTCTTAAAGAGGGTTCTCCCACTGTATCAGTGAAGTATGTTGTTTTGTTTTGTATATTACTTTGTCTGTCAGTGTGACATGTTTGAGTTTGTGCTCCATACCAGGTATATTGTGAAGAGCAAAATAATAAATTAATGAAATGAAATGAATCTTGGGGAAAAGCCAATAATGGATGTCATCCCACAATACTTTGAAGAACATACAATCATAAAACAAGTGTTCTGTAGATTCGAAAATGATGTGTAAGAAGGAACAGTACTGCCTCGGATTGGCACAGACAGGTATGTGTTAGCATGTATGATCGAGAGTAAACTCGCGCTCAAGTTTGCACCCTTGGGTGAATTGGCACAGTAGGAACGAGGAGAAACAGGGTGTATTGCATGTGTAGGTGCGCGAGCGTGTGCGGGCGGGTGAGTGTGGGCCCGCGGCTACATTTCTGAGAGAATGGCGCGTGTTAAAGGACTGGCTCCGTCACACGCTCTAATCCAAATATGGTCATTTCCTTTGTGGGAGACCGCAGCAGCTAAAGACGGGAGAAATATACACAGGGCACATGTGCAGACAAAGAGACTAAACTTTAACAACATCTGCATTTTAGTCAATCCATAAGACACACTTTACAGGCGAACAGCGAGACTACAATTGGAAGGTTTTTACACACATGGATTTTTACAGATCTAATTCCTGACTGATTCATTGAGCTTTGAACCCTAAAAACTAATTTTGTATTTTTACAGATGTTTTCTAAAATTAAACTAGATCCAAAATCCCTCTGAGCCAATCTTTGGAACTAATATGTCACAAAATAAAACTTTTATTCCTATTCACTGCAGCATCTCATCTTAAAGATAATACCAAGTGCTTGAAAATATGTCAAAGAAATGGAACTGGAGCCCTTCCTGTAAACAGTGGGCTCTTATCAGCGGCTGCAGCTGGACAGAGGGGGGGACACAGAGGGGGCTCTGGGGGGAACATGTCACTGATAAGGACACTTCTGAGAATGGCAACGGATTCAACATTGACGTAGTAGAAACGTCAAAAATAAAAAGACAAAATAGATGATTAGTAGAACCAGCGGAATAGGTACTTGTGTACACATTATATAAATAACAGTCTGTAAATAGGAGTCACAAAGAGAAAGGTTTTGGATTTACACATGGAACACTATAGCATCTCATGGACTGAATGATGTTAAAGATTAAGTTTCTTATGACTTGTCTATGTATAGCACTGAGAGATGATTGGGTCCCTTGTCCACCTGGTACATACTGTCCCAATCAAACGTGTAAGACCGCTTGAAAAATGGCACACACAAAAAATCATGTGTCTGGTTGAATCTGTGCATGGTTGAATCTTAACAGGTTTTCAAGCAGAACTCCAATATACAACAAGACGAAATTGGAGAGAGACAAAAACTCTTTTGTAGATAATTAGAGGCCCTTGTTATCATCATGTTTTAGATGAATGCCTTCAGGACGGCGTTTTTACCTGCCTGTGATTCAAACAAATCCATATTCAAACTCTATGAACTGATGTGGCACATGCTGTAAATGTTTGTTCTGTGTGTATGTATGGGTCGCTGCTAAGAATTGCCCTTCATGGGATTAATAAAGTTTTCTGATTTTGGAAAAAACTATTAAACTGAAATAGGCCTTTTGTAGCTGATCCAATGTTTAGGACAAATCTGTGCAAAAATGTGGATTCACTGTCATTTTCTGTCAGGTATTCACACTGTCATGATGTCCTGATGGCAAAAGCAAAAATAATATGAATTTTTGAACCTGGTCGGGTCGTTGAGCTTCATAAGCAGGGCCTCTCACAGCACACCCTCGCTGCTGAGGTGGGACTGTCATTTAGAATTTCTGAAAAGATCCTGAGGGTTATGGAACAAAAATGTCAAGTGGAAAACACAAAAAATGTCACCAGCGCTGCAGCTCAACAACCCAACCGAAGCTCAATTTTTTTTATTTGCGATTGGCATCAGGGCGTCATGACAGAGTGAATACCTGACAGAAAATGACACTGAATCCATATTTTTTGTACAGATTTGGCCTTTTAATGGCACATGGTCCAAAACTTTTTATCGACTGCAAAAACAGACTATTTCAGTTTAATGGTTGTTTACAATAAAACGCTTGCTTTTTTTTGTCTCACTCCCATTTTCTTCTTTTTGCATATTGAAGTTCTACTTGGAATCTTGTTCAGATCCAACTATACAAAATGTGATTTTTCAGGTGGTCTTAAACGTTTGATCAGGAGTGTACCTAAAGGCTAGATAAGTCAGAGCAATCAGCTTGACTGTAAATGAAGTGCTCAGTTGCACTGTGTAAATACAGTCCTGCTGTTGTTCTATGTGAAATTGTTGTCGTCTTACCATATTTGACTTTTTATTTTTTATCGTACTTATTTTAGTCTTCTTTATGCATGCCCCTATAGCCTTATAGTTTAAAGTTGTATAGCGTATTTTATCTCAATTCTGTGTTATATGTTTTATGTTGCATGTCTGCATCAAGAAAAATTCCTATTTTGTGAACCTGTTCTCAAACAATGGCAATAAAACCTATTCTGATTCTGAAAATAAACAGCTATGTGAGTATTTCTGTATGCAGAGTCATTTATGAAACATGACTCTGCATGCTACCTTTAGCAACACGCAACACGTGTTACAGTCTGTAGATACAGTCATTTGTATTGACTTTTACTTTGGAAAGCACCAGAGTCGTCTCAGAAAGTCACAACATCCCAAAGTGTTCAGGAGGTTGAAACAGGGCTAAGCTGTGCTTCACAGTCCACACACAGCGTCAGTAAGAGCTTGTGTTAGGAGCCGGGTGGACACTGCACAAACAAATGATTGTGGGGAATATCTTAGGTTGTAGTTCAAAAATAATAATAATGCATTGGTCTTATATAGCGCTTTTTTGGACACTCAAAGATGCTTTACATTATTCATTCACTCCATACTCGGTGGTAAGCTATTATTGTAGCCACAGCTGCCCTGGGGTAGACTGACGGAAGCGAGGCAACCAGTCTGTGCCATCGGCCCCTCCGACCACCACCAACCACTCACTCACTCACTCACTCACTCACTACATTCGCCCAGGCTTTCTGGTGTTACCAAACAGTCTCCCACCCAAGTACCGACCAGGCCCTTCCTGCTTAGCTTCTGAGGTCTGACGGGAGTGGGCAAAGCAAAGGGCTGGTCGCAGGTCGTAAATGGGACAAAGGCGTGCACTACAGTCACTATGTTGACATGTGAAGTCCAGTCTAAATAGGCAAAAGAACCAGTCAAAGCAGTTACTGTACATGACAGCCACTCATCCGAATGTCCTTTGGGAGCAGCAGGGGAGCAGCGCAACTCCTGGCCAGCGGGGGGCAGGAGCTTAATGGCTATATTTCCAGTTTGCTATTGTTTTTTTTCTCCAGGATGGGAAAGGCCACATTGGCATATCGAAGCCCTGATTGGTCAGATTCATCCCTGTAATACACCTTTTGTAAACTCCACTATCCTTAAGTTTATGATTAGGGTTTGGATTAGTTTAAGCGTTGTCTTGAGGAGGTGATGTCATGGTTGGAGTGCCACTTATCATTGGCTGCTAATGTCGGAGACTGGCCAATCAGGGAGCAACTGGCCTTTCCTATCATGGGAAAAAAAATCTCTTCCAGTTCACCTTTGGCTGCTACGTTATTGTTAGCAAACATTTGGCCCCGATTAGCCCAAGGTGAGGACTGAATGCTGTTCTGGGTTTAACTGCGATGTCCTACGGCTCTTTAACTAAACACCCATGGTCTATGCCAGGCTTTAAGCTCAAATCGACCTAAAACAGATTAGCGCTAGTGGCTAGCAGCTAAAAGCTAACTTTATATGCTACGATGTGACTTTATTGGAGCTTATTTCTTGTTTTCAGACGATTGATCAGCGCTAACGTTAGCTGTAGCTCTGATGTGAGTCTTCTGTCTTATGAGTCACATGACCCAACACACTTTCTCGCCGCTGATCCTGCCACTAAAGTCAGCTCCTGTTATCTGTGTAGGAGTAGTAGTCCATTAGAAGTAGCTAACACAATGGTATTTGACAGTGTGTAGTTTTTGCGTTCGGAGCCTGACAGGGACAGCATGCGCAGTTATTTTGTGCTAATCCAATGTGCTTTGATTTGACTAAACTGTTACATGCTGCTCCAGTCTGACCACAATCGGCCCAGGCCATTCGCCGATCGGCTCGGGGGAAAAGTCGGATCACACCCAATCGGATCGGACAATCCTGCAGACTAGGCGAGAGATCCACAGTGACTTCTGCCAAAGTCCCAAATAGGTTTTGTTAACACCTGAGACGGGCCGTGTAAACAGCCCGAGTTCAGCCATGTGTTAAAACCAGCAGATTTAAGACCTGTCTGTTTCTGCTCCAAACACATCCTATTGTCAAGTTTATGGGCTTGAACTTTTAGAACTGAATCCACTGTAAAATTATCAGAGGAGGTCCTTATGTGCGGTCACTGAGCATGGACAAGAGGAGACGGGCTAACCACTCTGCCGCCGAGAACCACTCTGACAAAATAAGGGAAAATTACAAACAAATTACAAAAAAAAATCAAAAATCATCCAAAAATGTATGCAGATTAGAAACAAATTTTAAAAGATACAGTGAGGTAAGTATTTGAACACCCTGCTATTTTGCAAGTTCTCCCACTTAGAAATCATGGAGGGGTCTGAAATTGTCATCGTAGGTGCATGTCCACTGTGAGAGACATAATCTAAAAACAAAAATCCAGAAATCACAATGTATGATTTTGTAACTATTTATTTGTATGATACAGCTGCAAATAAGTATTTGAACACCTGAGAAAATCAATGTTAATATTTGGTACAGTAGCCTTTGTTTGCAATTACAGAGGTCAAACGTTTCCTGTAGTTTTTCACCAGGTTTGCACACACTGCAGGAGGGATTTTGGCCCACTCCTCCACACAGATCTTCTCTAGATCAGTCAGGTTTCTGGGCTGTCGCTGAGAAACACGGAGTTTGAGCTCCCTCCAAAGATTCTCTATTGGGTTTAGGTCTGGAGACTGGCTAGGCCACGCCAGAACCTTGATATGCTTCTTACAGAGCCACTCCTTGGTTATCCTGGCTGTGTGCTTCGGGTCATTGTCATGTTGGAAGACCCAGCCTCGACCCATCTTCAATGCTCTAACTGAGGGAAGGAGCTTGTTCCCCAAAATCTCGCAATACATGGCCCCGGTCATCCTCTCCTTAATACAGTGCAGTCGCCCTGTCCCATGTGCAGAAAAACACCCCCAAAGCTAAGCTACCACCCCCATGCTTCACAGTAGGGATGGTGTTCTTGGGATGGTACTCATCATTCTTCTTCCTCCAAACACGTTTAGTGGAATTATGACCAAAACGTTCCATTTTGGTCTCATCTGACCACATGACTTTCTCCCATGACTCCTCTGGATCATCCAAATGGTCATTGGCAAACTTAAGACGGGCCTTGACATGTGCTGGTTTAAGCAGGGGAACCTTCCGTGCCATGCATGATTTCAAACCATGACGTCTTAGTGTATTACCAACAGTAACCTTGGAAACGGTGGTCCCAGCTCTTTTCAGGTCATTGACCAGCTCCCCCCGTGTAGTTCTGGGCTGATTTCTCACCTTTCTTAGGATCATTGAGACCCCACGAGGTGAGATCTTGCATGGAGCCCCAGTCCGAGGGAGATTGCCAGTCATGTTTAGCTTCTTCCATTTTCTAATGATTGCTCCAACAGTGGACCTTTTTTCACCAAGCTGCTTGGCAATTTCCCCGTAGCCCTTTCCAACCTTGTGGAGGTGTACAATTTTGTCTCTAGTGTCTTTGGACAGCTCTTTGGTCTTGGCCATGTTAGTAGTTGGATTCTTACTGATTGTATGGGGTGGACAGGTGTCTTTATGCAGCTAAAGACCTCAAACAGGTGCATCTAAATGTAGGATAATAAATGGAGTGGAGGTGGACATTTTAAAGGCAGACTAACAGGTCTTTGAGGGTCAGAATTCTAGCTGATAGACAGGTGTTCAAATACTTATTTGCAGCTGTATCATACAAATAAATAGTTAAAAAATCATACATTGTGATTTCTGGATATTTCTTTTTAGATTATGTCTCTCACAGTGGACATGCACCTACGATGACAATTTCAGACCCCTCCATGATTTCTACGTGGGGGAACTTGCAAAATAGCAGGGTGTTCAAATACTTATTTTCCTCACTGTATATAAATACACAAAATACCTCAAAAATGTTTTTTTTTTTAAACATAACACTCACAGTGATTATTGTGGATTAATCCCATCCACAAATAGCACTGTGGCTATTTGTGGATGGGATTAATCCACATTTGGGGAATTAAAGCCACAAATGCAGCGTGCTCTGAAAAATGTAAGGATTATTTTTAACGGGGTCAAAAATTCATTCACCACGGTTTGCAAAAAGCTGCAATTGTTTCGTCCCAGCCCCAGGGAGGACCCTATTGTACGTTTTGAGTAGCAATTTTATTGAGAACTTACTACTTTTACTCCACTACATTTGAGATAAATAATACTTTCCCCTCCACTACATTTCTATAAAGGCTCCAAAAGTAAAAGGTGTCCACATAGTTTGTCCCATTGCCTAGCCTTATAATGCACACTTCAGAACAATAGGTGCAGATGTACTGTCAGTGCCAATGACTCAACACTGGAAGAAGAGTCGGTGCAGCTCAGAATCCTATTGTGGTAACCATGGTAACGGGACTTGGTTTATGGTTAATCTCTGTGTAACGGCTGGACCCATCCAAATGAAGCAAAAACTGTCCCAAAGTCCAGCGTCTCCTCTCTCAGCACAGGGAGAGAAGGTCACATGACTGTCTCCTACAGGCGTCCAAAAGTGGAGACAAAAGGAAAAGATGAATGTGGCAGGATTGTGAATAAAGATTAGGGAAAACATCTGGACATTTCTTTACAAAACTTTGTCTCAGCCACTGCTCCGACTCACACTTTCACATGATGGAGAAGAATTACAGCCAAAAGAATCTTGAACGAATAACAACATGTTTAGTCCTAGTTTGGCACTGACACATTGGAGCGCAGTGGGACTGGAGCCTGGTGGCGGTGGCAGATGCTGCAGGGGAAGCCGCTCTGAGTCTTACATAAATGGGCTTATAATACCCCGCTCCCTCCACACGCACAAACACGTGCACACACGTACACACACACACACACACACACCACTGAGGCTCAAGTGAACTGTCGCTTTAAGACGCTGCAGGTGAAACAGGGAAACAAATTGGGATGTCCCGATCCGCTTTTTTGAGCTCCTTATCCAATTCAGTATTTTGACACTTTATGCCGGCCAATACCGATCCGATACAGTCTTTTAGTATTATTATATTTTATATAAATATATCATTATATATTAGATAATTAGATAATACATGATACATTCGTATATGATATATATTATATTATATTATATAAGGAACACATAGCTAGGAGTAAGCTCCTGCTATTAGGTACAGAGTAAACAAGGAACCTTTCTCTGCAATTGTTATGTTTTTAGTGGCTGCTGATTGTCCTCAGTGAGTTTTCAAGCTCCAGGTGTTAGCGGCAGGTTAGCGATGCTATTGCTAAGCCTAGCTTAGCAATAGCATTAAGGCTGTGAATCTGCCATCTTGAATCTGTGCCTCCAGCCTGCAGGTTTACCACTGCGCCTTTGGTATCACACCCGATCCTGTCATTAAATCCGATCCAATATTCTCAAAATGCCTGGATCAGCAACCGATACCGATATTGAATATCGGATCGGGACATCCCTAGAAACAATATAAATGTAGAGACATCAGTGTGAAACTTGTGTTGTAGATTTGTGAGATAAATATGAGGAACAAAATGTGTTTTCTGTAATTTTATGTTTTGATTATAAAAATGGTCAAAATTACCAGTGACAAAATCTAAATAATGGACAGAGCCAGGTTTACATTTTATTTTAAGTTGTATTTGTGACATATGAGTTCCAAAGATTTACTCAGAGGGATTTTGTATCTTGTTTAGTTTTAAACTAGTCAGTTTATTCAAGTAGTTATAATAGGCCTATCGTTAATTATATATCTAATCGCCTCCATTGACTCTGATTGTATGATCAGTGTAGTTTTATGCATCTGATCGCGATTTTTACCACAAGAACAGAAAAAGAACTAGTTATAACAGGTCTTTTCGCTGGCGACACAACAGGTGATAAAGTGGAGAAGCGGTCGTGTGTTTACAGATTTTGATGAGGCTAAACACGTTTGGACGCGATGCTGCTCAATGCTACGAGTGAGTCCATGTTTACGCCACGGTTCAGTGCTGTAGTTCACTTTAGCAGGACATAAACAACTCCTTTATGCTCTCATATCATTATGCTGAGGGTAAATGCATGATTAGGTACTAGTCTGCTGCATAAATGACGTTTTGTCGCTGAGCCTGTAAAGTGGGCAGTCTGTAGGAGCGCCTAAAGTGGAGATGTTGTTGAAGAGTGGAATGAAAACCTAATTTGGAGAAAACGGCCCTAAAGTAACTTCGTCTGCTCATGTGTACATTTCTAGAGTCCAACTCACAACATGTTTATTCACTCTTTAGCCCTGATTTGATCTTGTTCTGGTGCTGCTGTGAAGCTCAAACAATTTACGAGCTGGTGCTTGGTGTGAAAAGTTTGAGGAGCACTGACCCAGAATGTTCCGCAGTGTGCATTTAAATCACAAGGCCTCTGTTCTTTATTTAAATACAAATTCAAAGTTTCCTCTCTTGGGAACAGGATATTGCGATGTCTGTACCAAAAAAACAATTTCCCGTTGGCCTGGGGCGTGGCAAAGTAGCCAGGGTTCATTGTCACATGCAACAATCATTCAGATTTAAATGAGTCAAAGAAAGAAGTCTCAGATCAAACTTGTCCTCCGTCTAATTCTATTCAGTTGAATTGTTTTGAAATCTCTTAACCCCCACCTGCACCGAGCACATTTTCTCAGTTGGCTTTAAGCGAATCTAAAAGTTTCTTGAAAAAAGTGTTAATACAGCAACAAAACGAGGATGAAAATGCAACAAAAGAGCGAAAACGAAGCAATAAACGAGCGACAAAATTGTGCTGGAAAAGCAACAATACAACAAACAAATGACTACAGAGACAAAAAGGTGACAAACACGTGGCGAAAACACAACAAAAAAGCAACGAAAAATTATGAAAAGGAACACACACAAAAAAAAACCCCAACAAAAACATGACAAAAAAGAGACGAAAACACGACACAAACGCTTCAAAAGTGTGATGGAAGCGCGGCGACAACGCAATAAAAAAAGTTAGGATCAGTGTTGTAGGCCTCAGCTTTCAAATGAGGCGTTACACTGTTGCTCTCCAGTCGAGACCCCACCCTGGTGGGGTAAGAGGTTAAGCTGTCATAAAATGAATAGCTTTGTACGTTCATCTTACTATTTCAACGCCTCGATTCAGAAAATGTAACGCTGATTTAAACAAACAACATTAATATATCCTGATGCCCTGACGAAGATCCTGCTGTGGGATCAAAGCAGGATCTCTATAATCAAGGAAGACTGTTGCTGCGTGGAGCGGTTGTCATTCTAATCCTCAAATTTACAAATAGAGAATTAGGGTAGGCAATAGGGCAGGGCGATATGGCCTAAAATCTATCTAATCATAATCACGATATAAAAAAGAAATATCACGATAACGATATATTTAACGATATAATTGACAATGGACAAATTACTTACAAAATCCCAGCCTTACGCCTATTGGGAAGATTAATTCATTGATGGAAGGCGCATTGAGTTGCCTTATGTACAAAATGCACGGTATAAATAAAGTTGCCTTGCCTTGATATTTTATTCTTTTTTTTTTTTTACGCTAATACTAATTTCCTAGCAAATATGATCTACTCAAGCAGTTTACATCCTTCATGTCATTTTACTTTGTAAGCGCCTGTCCCTGTGTTCTACAGTCAGGGTTTCTGCTACTCTGATGGAGCTGAGCGTAACATAAATTATATCATGTCCACAACGATATAAAAAATTACAACGATATCCAAAAACTATATTGCGATAACGATATGCGATACGATATGGCCCACCCCTAGTAGGCAAGTTATGGATCTGTTGAGAGGGACCCTCCCAACGGGCTCAAAACCTTGTCTTTTAATGCACCACTCAGCATAGGAACATCATCTACAAAATCAGCTGTTAGGGCAGCTGGCTGGGGGTTTGTTGAGGGGGAGTTACTGCCCTCTTCAACTGGCCCGCTCTACACCCTGGCTTTTTAATGCACCTCACTATGCAGGGCTTACATCATACTTCACACATAACTCAACTAAATAAATTAATAATAATAATAATAATAATAATAATAAAACTCAAATTAGTATTAAGTATTAATGCTTTTTTAATGCATTACACTATGTAGGGCTTTCATAATACATTATACATGGGAAAAAAGAGGAAATTGTACACAAACTAATATTAATATAATACTGAGGATGGTATTGACAACTGGGAAGTAGCAAGATCACGAAGTATAATATGTACTGCAGAATAATGTGCCTTTATAACATAAAAATAGTGACTTCCGGTAATGTTACCAAGGTTTGGCATTGGTAACATGCTGAAATATATTATATTAAGGGTTGACTTTTGTTACTTGCTTTGTACTAAACATCGTACATGAAACGAGATTGTGGTTGTCGCTGTGCTTCGTTTCTGTTTTCTATATGAACATTTCAAACAATGCTTGGTAATTTGGTCTGTGTTAAAAAAGCCGCTTTGAAGTGTAACGGGTTCTCCTTTGACATTAATGAAAATCAAAATATGATGCTGCTAATTGTATGATTGATAATGTAATTGCAATAGCATAAAGTTATTATTATAGTTCTGTCATGTAATGTCTTTATGTAGATGCTATATGTAATCTTGTAAATGTTATATTGATTTTGGGGGTGGGCGCTTATAAGCTCTTGCTTCAGCCCACTCCTTTTGAGCAGAATGTTTACTGCTCCAATAAACTAATAAACTAAAACTAAACTAAGTGCGTTGGCATCCCTCTTCAATAAAGGACTTCATTTATCTTTGGAGTGCCTCGGATTTTCGCCCATTTTTACACAGCTCAAGTAAGAGCTCCTTATCTTTATTTAAACATTAATACAGTCAGGTCCATAAATACTGGAGCATTGACTCAATTCTTATGTTTTTGGCTCTATAAACCATCACAATGGATTTGAAATGAAACAATTATAAATCAAACTTTTTCCTTTTTAATATTTGATTGCAAATCCTTTGCAGTCAATTCCAGCCTGAAGTCTAGAAGGCGTAGACGTCACCAGACGCTGGGTTTTATCCCTGGTGATGCTCTGCCAGGCCTCTACTGTAAATGTCTTCAGTTCCTGCTTGTTCTTGGGACATTTTCCCTTCAGTTTGGTCTTCAGCAAGTGAAATGCAGCTCAATTGGATTCATGTCAGGTGATTGACTTGGCCACTGAATAACAGTTCACTTTTTTGCCTTAAAAGGCTCTTTGGTGGCTTTGGAAGTAGCTTTGGGTCATCGTCCATCTGCAAACATTTGGCTGAATATGAGCTCATAATATTGCCTGAAACACTTCAGAATTCATCCTGCTGCTTTTGACAACAGTCACATCATCAAGAAATACAAGGGAACCAGTTCCATTGGCCCATACAAGCCCATGCCATGATGCTGCACCACCATGTTTCACTGAAGAGGTGGGATGTTTCCATTATTTCTCCAGACTTTTCTCTTCACATCACTCTGGTATAAGTTGATCTTTGTCTCATCTGTCCTAGGATGTTGTTTCAGGAGCCAAATGTTGTTTTTTGGCTCCTGTGTTTGAGCCTCACCAGTGGTTTACACCTTGTGGTTAATGGTCTGTATTCTCTCTGGTGAAGTCTTCTTCTGATTGTTGACTTTGACACACATACACTCACCTCCTGGAGAGTGGTTTTGATCTGACCTGTTGTTGTGAAGGGCTTTTCTTCACCAGGGAAAGAATTCTTTGGTCATCCACCACATTTGCCATCCGTGGTCTTCTGGGTCTTTTGGTGTTTTTCAGCTCACGGGTGTGTTCTTTCTTTTTAATGATGTTCCAAACTGTTGATTTAGCCACGCCTAATAGGTTTGCTATCTCTCTAATGGGTTTGTTCTAATTTTTCAGCCTAATAATGGCTTACTTCACTGATAGTGATAACTCTTTGGATCTTGGGGCAGTGACCCCAAACTGGAGGAGTGGCTCCAGCAGATCCCAGGAAATACATCAGACATCTCGGTCCAGAAAAGTGCAGTTCTAGGAACTGCAAAGACACTGCGCAGAACTCTCAAGCTCCCAAGCCTCTGGTAGAGGACCCGAGCTTGGAGGAAAAAGAGACCGCCCGCGTACAGTGTATATTATATATATATATAATGTTTCACACCCGTTTACAGCTGTGAGCGGTGGCAAAGTGAAGCTGGGGGGGAACACCCCCAAAATAAATTGCACTAATTTAGATTCTACTTCTATCTTCAATCGCTCAATACATTTAAAAAAAATGTTTTATTAAATTATTTTTCTCAAGATTTTTCCACTTTTCCCCCATTTTTTCTTAAAATTTTTGATGACCAAAACTAGGATCTAAAAGATTTATATTTTTTTCCAGTACCTGCTTTCATACTTTTTTTTAAGATACCAGGCTGGTATCATTTAACAGTATCCAGGCCTAGTCCTGACATACAAAATAAATCTAGGCTTTTATGGAGGAATGTGGATGAAGCACCAACAGCAGTCACCTCCTCCTCCTCCTCCTCCTCCTCCTCCTCCTCGTTCCTGGACTTTTCTCCTGGATCTGTCCGTTACATAACCGCCTCCTCTTCTGTTCTCACCCCTCTGCAGGTGCCTCTCCAGCCCCTCCAGCCTCGCTCTCTCCCCCCTCTCCTCTGGATGAAACCCTCCGAAGCTGGAGGTGAACGTGGCTGATCTCGCGATGATAACGGCACCGCAGAGAGGGGCAGAGAGGGGGACACGGGACGGACCGGCGGATTACGCACGAGCGGAAACAAACGGTGCCCCTGTGATGTCATGACTCGTGTGTTGTAAATGTTTTCCAGAGATATCGCAGAGAAAACGATTGTGGGAGTGAGAGAGCGAAGCGCAGCGGCTCTTACCTGATGCGGGGCCGGGAAGAGCTGCGCCTCCAGCGGATTCACCTCCTGCTCTGCTGCGCTCAGCTCCGGGACTGAACTCTCTCTCTCTCTCTCTCCTGTTATCTGTCGGGGTCTCTTTGTCACGTAGGGAAAGGGGCGGGGCGTGACGCTGCAGCCAGCACGCACTGGAACGTGCACCGATGGCACGCACAAGAACAAAAAACAAATGTCTAATTATGAAATTAAAAAAAGGCCAGTTATATCATCATCATCATCATCATCATCATCATCATTATTATTATTATTATTATTATTATTATCATTATTATTATTATTAAAGAAAGTTTAACCTCTAAAATCCCACCAGAACTGAGCACAGTTTGGCTTCTTCTAAAAGTTTCTTGAAAATAAACGGTGGAATAGCGATGAAAATGCAACAAAAAAGTGACACAATAGAACAGTTGGAAAAAAGACACGCAACAAAAACATAATGAAAAACATGGTAAAAAAGCTGCAAAAATGCAACAAAAATGTGACAGAAATACAGCAAAACAGTGACTACGCAGCAACAACGCAGTCTTAGCTTTCAAATGGGGCGTACAGGCCTGCTGTGAAGCTTTTAGATTTGCATAAAGCCAAAGTGGAGAAAATGTGCTTGGTTAAGAGGTTAATCCTTCTGTAAAACATTTGTGTAAAAGACTTTGGTGCTGCTTCTAAAGCCTTTTATCGATGGTGAACTCGCTCAATGTACTTGGCTTTATCATATGAGTAAAAATACTGGTCAAACATTGTTCCAATAAAATTAAAAGTTGTTCAGTTAAATGAAGTGAAAGTATAAAGTATTTGCTTTAGAAAGTATTAAGTTGGTCTATATTCAAAGTAGAAAGTAACTAAGTGTACAGGGGAAAATAACCTTGCAGCTTCAAAAACATTAAAATTGAGCCCAGTTTCACCCTCTGTACGGCAACACAATGGGATCAAACCTTTTTAGTTGTTGTGCCTCTGTGACATTGACAGCACATCTGCACGGCGCCACCTGCTGTTCATAGAGTGTACATTGTTACTTTGGATTTGAGAGACTTTATAGAAATGTAGTGGCGCAGAAAGAGTTACATTTATCTTGTTGTTGTGTTATATTTGATATAAATAGAAGTGAATTATTTAAAGGGTTTGACAGAGGAAAGTCCATGAAGAAATGGAGCTAAAGTCTATGCATCCTATAAAACTGAAATAACATTAGAAAATCTGCTAAAACCTTATTTTCTTGCCATATTTACTTTCCCCCTGGCTCCCCCGTGTACTTTCCCCTGGCTCTTCTCCCTGTACACAAACTGCTGCACCTCCAGTCACCAGTCCATTAAACTGATCAAGTTTGCGGACGACACCACCCTCATCGGGCTCATCTCGGACGGTGATGAGTCCGCCTACAGGAGAGAGGTGAACCGGCTGGCGTCCTGGTGCAGCCACAACAACCTGGAGCTGAACGCCCAAAAGATAGTGGAGATGATCGTGGACTTCAGGAAAGACACAGCCCCACCGTCCCCCCTCGCCCTGACAGACTCTCCCACCCCCATTTCCATCGTGGACTCCTTCCGTTTCCTGGGCACCACCATCACCCAGGACCTCAGATGGGAGCTGACCATCAGCTCCCTCATCAACTCGGCAACTGAAGAAACTTACGTCCATCATCGAGTCCATCCTCACCTCCTCCATCACCGTGTGGTACCCTGGCGCTACAGAACGGGACAGGCACCGACTGCAGCGCATTGTACATGCTGCTGAGAAGGTGATTGGCTGTGCGCTCCCATCTCTCTGGGACCTGTTCACCTCCAGGACCCGGAGGCGTGTGGGTTGGATCACAGCTGAACCCTCTCACACCGGACATAGACTATTCACCCCTCTCCCCTCAGGCAGGAGGCTACGGTCTATCCAGACCCATACCTCCCGCCACTTGAACAGTTTTTTTCCCCTCCGCCATCAGACTCATGAACAAAAACAAGACCCAATAACTTAGTTACAGACTCATGGATGTAATCTGCTCTCTTGCACTGTGTGGTGTGTCCACACTTAGATCAGCTGCTATCACTTTACTTTATACACGTCATACACATCTGTAAATATAATCCTGCTGCTGTTCTATGTCAATTGTTGTCGTCTTACCATATTTTACCTTATTTTTTATCGTATTTATTTAATATTCCTTATGCATGCCCCCTACAGCCTTATAGTTTAAAGTTGTATAGCTTTTTTTTATCTAGATTCTGTGTTATATGTTTTATGTTGCACGTCTGCACCAAGAAAAATCCTAGTTTGTGAACCTGTTCTCAAACAATGGCAATAAAACCTATTCTGATACAGATTTGACATAAAGGTCAACGAGTCCTGAAATAACTGGAAACAGATCAAAACATTTAATCACATTGCACTGGATTAGAAGGGCCAGGCACAAGATAGCCGCCAGGACTGCCATTTGTTCCAACGTATTAATATGGCCATGTCCTATCTACAGATTTACTAAAGAGCTTTGGGTTCAAAACCTCTATATCTCTAAAAAACTAAAGAGCTACCACCTGGGCCTCGGTGCTTCATTATTATAATAACTTTTTTTTGTAATTATAGTAGTAGTAGTAATTTAAACTTAAATGTTCAGATCGTCCAGTGGTAAAGTGTTGTAGGGGCGGGACTAAGATGTGACTTTAACGACATGTTCAGATCGTAAGTCAGATCCGCTCATGTCTCCAAGTCTCTGTGGCTCCAGTGTTCATCCTCAGTGAAGCAGAAGAGAGGACAGAGGCCTGACCTGCTGCTGTCAAAGGGAACGCTTGAATTAAGGACAGCACTTAGTCTCTGCTCTTTGTCTTAAACCTGGTTCAGTCATGTTATAGTCACGGTTTAGTCGTATCTGTTGAGAGAAGCAGAGAGAAATCACGGAAACGCCGTCAGCTCTGAGCCTGTTCCTGCAAATGCTATTCCTGCAGCCAACATCCGCCTGGACCTGTTTAAACTGATCCTTCTCTCCTCACACAAATGAAGGGTTCCTGTATTAAAGTACGGCGAGGTGTGACATGTTCGTTTCATGACATTTATATCATCACTGTGGTTTCTCCCACAGGTAAGAGTAAACCTGAAGAATCCACACCTATCTCCACATTTCTTTCTTTTTTTCCCCATCAAGTTTTTTTAAATCAAGTGTAGAAAAATACACTTTGACAAAGGGTTTTACATTCATATATTCAGACACTGTGTCACTGGGGTCCATCTTTGTGAAAACAAGGTCAGCTGTTCCATTACGTGTTTAAGTCTCTGCGTCCATTCAGTGTTTGTTGGAGGAGAAGGTTTCCTCCATTTAACAGTCATCATTTTCGTGCTCCCAGCAAAAGGATACGCTCTATGTATCGGGTATTGTGAGAGGAAAAAACGAGTCCAGAGGGGTTATGACTGTCAATATAATCTTTATCTTGGCAGGATTTACCACAGTTTCTCCTACATAACAGTTTTGGTAGACTTTATTGTTTTGTTTACTTTATTGTCCCCGTAGGGAAGTTTGTAACCCATCCTTCAATGCCACTCATGCAACCCGTAAGGAGCAATGGTCGACGGCAGAAGAAAAAAATCTACGTGTAATGGACTCTCACAGTTGTGCTGTTACAGACCCAAAGGCTTTAACTGCAGCAGAAGCCTGGGCGGCTGTTTTAGATACATACTGTATGAAGTTAAATCGATCAAATAAAGACTGAGGTATTGAAATCAGAAAGAACTTCGCATTGCGCTTTGCATTCAGTGCTGAAGAATGAGATGCCATTGGACTGAACTGACTCAGAGTTAAGTTGAACTCTCTGAGAATTAGTTTAAGTTTGTGCAGACCAGCAGAGATAACACAGAAGTGTCTGTAAGTAAATAAGTGAGGGAAAAACGGCAATAATTGTATGTATAAAAAGTGAATAAATAATACATTTGTTATTTGCATAAGTCTGTGGACTGTGGCGACGTGTCAGGCCCAGATTATGTAGTAGCGATGTAAAAAAAAAAGAGAATTGATCTAACAACTTTAAGTTTCTAGCTGATGCTCTACGAGGTGACCTGCAAGTCTGGAGATGTGCAGGTCGGTTTAAAAACTGCCCCACGATTAAACTCCGTAACCTTTTATAACCGCGGTTAATCTTGACATAGCTTTTGTCAAAAACGGCAGGTAGTTAAAATATGAAAAATGAATGTGAAAAGTCCACTGCACTGTAGACAACAACTGGCCACTTCACCCATTCACCTGATGTGAATGTCTGAATGACGTGACGTTCAGGCAGAGCACGGGAACTCCTCCTGTTGATGGACTGTGTGTTTTAAAAGTTCTCACTTCCGTCGTGTGAATGAAACACAGTCAGTCCTTCTTACAGGCTGAAATCAGGCCTTTATTATGGCGTCCAATCGATGAGGCGGAGCGCGGTCTGAGCGGCACGGCTCAGCTCCGGGTCGCTGTCTCTCCTCTGCTCCAGACGGTGGCGCTGTTCGAGAAGCAGGCAGCGCGCGGCGGGGGCTTCGCTCAAAGCCGCGATGCAGCGCAGGCTGTACAGGACCAGGGCCTTCCTCCGCTGTGGCCGCTCCGGGTCTGCAGCGTCCGGGCGCCTCAGAGCATCTGCACTGAGCTCATCTGAACAGAGAGTGTCCAACAGGAGCGGCACCAGGCCCAGGCCCAGGCCCTGGGTCTTACCTAAACACAAACAGAGAGTGACCAACAGGAGCAGCACCAGGCCCAGGCCCAGGCCCTGGGTCTTCCCTAAACACAAACAGAGAGTGACCAACAGGAGCGGCACCAGGCCCAGGCCCAGGCCCTGGGTCTTACCTAAACACAAACAGAGAGTGACCAACAGGAGCAGCACCAGGCCCAGGCCCAGGCCCTGGGTCTTCCCTAAACACAAACAGAGAGTGACCAACAGGAGCGGCACCAGGCCCAGGCCCAGGCCCTGGGTCTTACCTAAACACAAACAGAGAGTGACCAACAGGAGCGGCACCAGGCCTAGGCCCAGGCTCTGGGTCTTACCTAAACACAGAGAGTGACCAACAGGAGCGGCACCAGGCCTAGGCCCAGGCCCTGGGTCTTACTGTACCTAAACACAAATAGAGTGACCAACAGGAGCGGCACCAGGCCCAGGTCCAGGCTCGGGTCTTACCTAACACAAACAGACACCTGAAGTATGCCTGTTCATACTTATACGCACATCATGCTGTTTGTAGTTTTAAATTGAGCATTCTTTATCCCACACAAATGAATAATGAAGATGGGCACAGTATTAAAGTATGGGGAGGTATGTTTTGTCCTTTTCATGGCATTTCTGTCCTTCCTGTGGTTTCTTTATCATTAACATATTATCAGAAGCGGTTTAGTGACCACTGGATGTTCATCTGAGCCACAAAAAGCACGAACTGAAATGAATCTGATTTAGCTTTAGCTCAGAGACACTGTTGCTCATTCTGATCTAAAGTCACATCTTCAGAGGTCTGTACATTCATTTGAATATGGACAATAGCACATGTGGCTCTTTCATCATTCGTGATGTTAGAGGCTAATAAAAAGCCCACTTGCTGTCCACATATGTTCGGATCGAATGCTGTTTCTCCTTTTTATTCTATGATCACAAAGAGGAATAACTGCATCAGAACGATAACGGGACAGACCAGAGAAATTCGCTCTAAGCCTGTTCCGACATACTATCGGCTCCTGGACCTGTTTAAACTGAGCCAGGCCCAGTATACTGTAATATAAGTATGGCGAGGCGTGACATGTCTGTTTCATGGCATTTAAGTTGTTCCTGTGGTTTCTCGATCATTAACATATCACAACATACAACAGAGGTTATCTGTGACGTTATAGTACAGCAACAACATACCTGTGTGAAGTTAGCCCCCCATAGTGTCCGATTCACTTCTAACAGTGTCATGTCAGTACTTTGATTAGGAATGCACCAATCCAATACTGGTATTGGATATCGGAGCCGATACTGGAAAAATACGATATCGGCTGCAAATAGTCAATACTGTTAATACTCTACTCTCACCGCTTTAAAAACACAACTGTCACGACTAAATCTCATGGGCATGCTGTATCTCATTTTGAAGCTAAGAACCTGGAGAATTCATTTTAAGCTGGGTTTACACATAAGAAGGGTATTTTTCCATCATTTGTAACGTTAGTAACATGACTTAACGCATCAGCTTGTGACATTCGTGATATTTGCTGAGAACGTTTTTGGCTGCCAAAAAATTTTAAACGAATGTCACAATTCACCCTCTTTTCTTGGAGTTCACAATGGAGTGTGTCCTTCCGTGATAAGTAGTGGTGCTTCATAGAAACACACACTGCAAAATGCTGGGTCAGAAACTAACATCTTTGAGTGTCCAGAAAAGCGCTATATAAAACCGATGCATTATTATTATTATTAAATACCTAAAGTGGCCTAATAAAATAAAATCGGCCACTACTGGAGGGGTCAAGTGTTCCATTTTATTTTATGAAATGCTGTTAAAGAATAACTGATAAGATATTTGTAATGCACAAATTGTAATGATCAGATGACTTTATGTGAGCTGTTAATGTAAAATAGGAGCATAGTGCATAGACAAGGATAGTGTCAAAAATCCAGTGATCCTTGTTAAATGTTTTTAGTTTATTACTAGATATAATTAATGATTGATCTGTAACATTTTTTTTTGGGGTGGGCGCTTATAAGCCTTTGGCTTCAGCCCACTCCCTTTGAGCAGGTTAACTGCTCAAACAAATAAATAAACTAAACTAAACTAAACTAACATGACAAGAAAATACTTTATTGATCTCCCAATGAAAATAAGAGGAAAATTTACTTTTTCACTCAGAGAAAGCCCCCCCCCCCCCTAAAAACATGATTCCAGCAGGTGATTCCAACGAACCTGGCTCCACATCGGGAGAAAGGCCCCGGACACTTCCTTTGTGAACGCCAATGGAGCACTACCAAATGACTCCTGAGTGAACTGGGCACTATGGGGCTAACTTCACTCAGGTCAATGACACAGTAACAAGATGATAACTCCATTTTGTACGTTTTTTTTTGTCAATCATCAATACATGCGCTTCACAGGGATGATATAAAGTGCTTATTCTATGGCAATTACTTAGAAAAATCCTTTGTAATTAATTACAACCATAAAATTAACCTCTTAACCCCCACCTGAACCGAACCTAAAAGCTTCTTGAAAAAAGTGCCAAAATAGCGACTAAAATGAGACGAAAACGAGGATTGTAAATGCAACAAAAGAGTGACAAAAATGTGACCAAAAAAGTGACAAGAATTTGACAAAAAAAACACAAAAGAGGAATAGAAAGGAGAAAACACTCAACAAAAAGCAACAAAACAGGAATAGAAAAGTGATGAAAAAGTGACAAAAAAGCGATAAAAAAGTGATGACAAAAGTGTCAAAATGTGACGAAAAAGCGACGAAAGCGTAACAAAAAAGCCTCAAAACAGCAACAGAACAACAGAAAAGTGAAAAAAATGTTTTGAATCTGGCCTATACTGTAGGCTGTAACCTTTTAGATTTGGGTAAAGCTGAACTGGAGAAAATGCACTTGGTGAAGGCCTGCAAGTACATAAACAAAATAGAGGTCTTAAAATAGCATAATGTCACATGACTGAACCGCGTGTGTATTATTTCCACTTGTGGTCTGTGTTTTTGTCCCACACCCAGACTAGTCAATGACTTCTCCTTTTATGACGGTTGAACCTAAAATCGGTCTGGACTAAAACTAAATTACATTTAGAAAGTGAAACTAAAAAAAGTTTACATAATTTGAACATAAATGTTCAAATTATGTCCAAATGAACTCTGTGGACGGTAAAGTGCCATCACCTGAACCTTTGAACCTTTTCTTCTTTGTGCTTTGAAAACAGATTCCTGGAGCTCGGGACAAATAGGAAGTGGACAGAAACCAAACAGGAAGTGGGCGGAGACTAAACAGATGCAGAGAATTCTTCAAAAACGGCAAACAGTCGGAGGTTAATCCCAGGAAGGAATGGGCCGCATCCATAAACACTGCTTTGAATGAAAACTCTTTAATTTCATAAACTTAAAAAAAGAGAGAGTTTTCTGCCATTTTGGTAATTTATTTAATCAGTGCTGGTCAAAGTACTTGAGTAAAAGTACTGATACTACTGGTCAAATATTACTCCAGTAAAAGTAAAAGTTGCACATTTGCCGTAGAAAACACTGAAGTATTTAAAGAAAGCACAAATCAAAGTAAGAGTTTGGGAAAAATGAGCTGCAAACAGAGGAGGAGAGAGGGGAGGGGATCTGCAATGTGTCTGGAGGTGCAAGCTTAACACTGAGCATTACCTTAGTTTGGTTTATTTGTTTATTTGAGCAGTTAACATTCTGCTCAAAAGGAGTGGGCTGAAGTAAAGAGCATAGAACCCCAAAATGAAGTTAACATTCTGCTCAAAAGGAGTGGGCTGAAGTAAAGAGCATAGAACCCCAAAATGAAGAAAAAAAAAGCCCACCTAAAAATAAAGTTAAAACCTAGGGAATGGAAATAAGCCATTATATTATTTTAACTCAGAAAATAAGCTGCATTACTTAATTACAAGTGAGGCTACTTTACATGACGGATTTGGACGTGGACTTAACCTCTTAACCCTCACCTTAATTGAGTGCATTTTCTCCAGTTCGACTTTACCCAAATCTAAAAGCTTCTTGAAACAACCTTCAAAATGGCGACAATTTTTCCATTATTTTGTCTGGCAAGTTCAAATCATGTAAAGATCAAGTCTATAATCTCACATAAAAAAATAAAAATCTTCAAAAAATGAGGGTGGTTCATCTTACCCACTGGCTCAACTTACCCCACTCTCCCCTCTGGAGCAAACAAAGCATCAAAAAAGCGACACAAAAGTGCTGAAAAAGCACAGGAAAAAACACTGAAAAGGTGACAACAACGCAAGGAAAAGTCTTAGATCAGTTTTGTCGGTCTTCGCTTTCAAATGAGGCATTGCACTGGCCTGTAGGCTGTGGATTTGGGTAAAGCTGAACTGTAGAAAATGTGCTTGGTTAAGACAGGGGCTTAATGTACTCGTTATATGATGACGTCATCACACGATGACTATTTTGACAAATAAATACAAATCTGTAGTCATTCAAGCCCTAATTTACAAGCTTAAATCTTGTAAATTCAAAAGCTTAATTAAATATTCTTATCTGTTACAAATTAAATAAATTACTATTTGGGTTTGCGATTTGTTTGCCCAGCTCCTCTCCTGCTTTTTGTTTCTGTTCTAAAGCAGGAACGCCTGGAACTTTGACTCAAATCTGGGAAAGTTTTATTTTGATCCAATCACAGACAGCAACTGAACTAACCACTAGTAAAAAATGTCTTAAATGTACTTATCCAGAATGCACCTGCTTCATCTTCTCTCTGAGGATGCTCTTCTTGTTTCCGTCCAAAGGATATTTGTCTCACTGTACATTGATTCGTGGTGAATTCTCCTCCATTTAAAATCTGAACAGTTCCCAATGACGCCTTTTTAGATCGTTCACATTTGTCTCTGCTCTTTGGCCAAAGCTTTGTAAAACCACTAACTTCTTCTTTTACAAAATATATGAGCGATTAACCCATCAGACCCCTGGGGCCCGATCGTGAGGGCGAAGGCAAACGTGGTAGGCTAAAGCAAAGGTGCCGGGGGAGCATGTTAGTGATGGGTTGGTATTCTAAGTGACGAATGAGAGCTGAGTGTCACCGGGGAGCTGCTTTTTTTCTTCTTCTAAGGTTGCATGTTTATCAAGCTCCACCGCTCTCTGCTACATTTGAGAAAAATAGTGACTAAATGAGTAAAGAGAATGAGATCGGGGGGTGAGGGAGAAAGGAGAACTCTGCAGGCGCAGCCCGTCCGCGAGGAATGAATCTGCTATTTACACAAAATCAAGATCTCTACAAACTTAAACTAATCCATAAATGTAGTCAGCGCATCCCTAGCTTTCAGCCACTTCTTATTTGAGAGAGATCCGCTTCATATTTCAGTTTTATAGTTACATAAAGTTAGGCTGGGTTTGTGCAGTGAAACGTAAACATGCGATCTTCCTAAAGTAGTACGGGAGTCCTGGCTTAAGTTCTAACTTCAGTTATGTTTGGAGTCTGTATCTCTCTCTCAGCGCGAGGCTCCAGCAGCTCACGGAGGCGGAGCTGACACAGGAGCAGAGCATTTATTCAGTTGTTTGCTTGCATTGTAATAACGCACAACATTGCAAAGGCTTGAGAAAATTGATATCTGTATTGCGCAACAATTCGTAGATGGGGACCCCCCCCCCCCCCAATATTAACGGGTATTTCGCACACTGGTTAATACGCTTGTCAATCGCCATCAGGAACTGAGAGAAATCAGCCTGATCCCAGATACACGTCTTTGTGAAGAAGAGGAAAGCCTGGATTCTGGCTGGACAGACTGGGTGGTGGTGGGTCCCAAAAACATACCAGTTAAGAGCCTCTCTTTTAAAGCTTTTGACCAAGTGACACTTGATACTTTCTCTTTAGTGAAACAGCTGCACAGCAAAGAGGAGCAGGAGAAGGGGGTGGGAGGGGCTTATGGGACGATCATAGGAGAATCAGGAAGTGAAACCACTGGATATTTAGTTTGAACCGTTTTAGATCATAAAGACATGTTTGAGATTTTTACCAAACACCTGCAAAAGTTTATCACCCGCTCTTTAATAACATTTAATCCTTCCCAGTGCTATAGGAGCCAAATATTCCTATTTTGTTTTGACTTGTTTGTTTGTGTGTGTACACTGTGTGGCGCTGTCGCTAGGCCAGGGCAATCAATGGAGACACAGGTGTTGACTCCGGAAAGGCGCACAGGTTTTGACCGCAGTTTGTGATAATGCTCTTGTGTTTTATTGATGATTTGAAGCCCTTTTTTCCCCCCTTTATTTAATTATTGAAAAAGACAAAGACACACAAACTATGACATTTACAACAATAAACAATAACAACACTTTGACAGACTGAAGATAAAACAAAACAGGTGACAGTACAACAAATGCAATACACAAACACTTCAGCACAATGCATTCCCAAAAGAAAGGAGAAGTTAAACAGAAAATAAAATGTAAAAAAAAAAAAAAATACATAAATATATATATATATATATATATATATTTTTTTTTTTTTTTTTGTGAACACTTGTTTGTTGATATTTTTAACCCTTTCAGCCATAATCATTATCATAGCAATGATGATTATAACAACTTTTATTTTATTTTATTTATTTTTTATTATTGTTATTGTTATTATACCGTCATCTTCAAATCAGATAGCTAATCACACTGAGGACTGGTAGGAGGATCAGCTTCCAAATAGAGCCATATCTTATGATAAAATTGTGTTTATTATTTATGGATGCTGTCATTTTTTCCATGTTTGAGTGATCTGTAAGTAAAGTCAGCCATAAATTGGCTGACAGTTTTTGTTTATCTTTCCAATTTAATAGAATTGTTTTTTGAGCTAAAGTGAAAGCTGTAAGAAGAAATTGCTTGATAGGGCAGGGTATGTCCAGCGAGGACAATTCACCAAGGAGGGCTAAAGTTGGACAGATTGGTATACTAAAACCCACCATTTTGGACAACCTGTTTATTATCTCTAGCCAAAACATTTTGAACTAGTGGGCATTTCCAAAGTGCATGATAATAATCATCTCTGCTATTTAAACAATTTGGACAGATATCACAACTAGTAAAACCCATTCGGAATAGTTTATATTTAGTAATATGAGCCCTGTGCAGGACTTTATATCGTATAAGCTGAATTTAGTGTTACAGGAGAACAAAAAAGTGTTTTTACATACTTCTTGCCAGTCAACATTAAGAGGTGTGATTCCAATGTCTACGGACCACTTTTCTATTGGTAATGTAATTTCAGTTTCCCTTGTGAACAATGAGTTAATTTGACCTAACTTTTTTTTTGGTTTTAACATTTTTATTTTTGTAAGCAGTGTGGGAGTACCATTGATGATTCAATTTTTAATACGAGGTTTGAGTACGTCCTTTAGTTGGAGATATTGAAAGTAATATGAAGTTGATATATTGTAATACGTTTTTATTTGATCGAATGTCATAAGTGCACCATCTTGCATGACATGACCCACATTCGACACTCCTTTATCTTTCCAGGATGTAAAGAGGAATGGTTTATTATTTATTAGGAACATCGGGTTGTTCCAAAGTGTCGTATGAGTTTTTAATGTATAGCTATATTTTAGCAATTCGTTCGCTTTCCACCAGGCGGCTATGGTGGTGTTGATAGATAGTACTGTAGATTACTGAAATATTGATGTGTTTTTTTTGTTTTTTCTATAAGTAGCAATTGGCTAAGATCGATGCTGGGTATTAGACTGCGCTCAGCATCGAGCCATGGTGGTACTACCTGTGTAGTCCAATGATGAACATTTAATAACTGGTGTGAGAGAAAATACTGATAGAAATTTGGGGCTCCGAGCCCGCGCTTTTGTTTGGGCATTTGTAAGGTAGTAAGTTTAATTCTAGCGTTTTGATCTTTCCAATAGAATTTATTAACAGCACTGTTTAGTGAGATGAACCAAGACGAAGAGGGAGTAACTGGTAACATTGAAAATAAATAATTTATTTTTGGAAGAATTTTCATTTTAATTGTGGAGATACGTCCCATTAAAGATAATGGTAACTTATTCCATCTTTGTAAAGTATTTTTAATTTCTTCTAGTAATGGATTGAAATTTAATTTAACAAGTTCATCTAGATTTGAAGATATTTTAATACCAAGATATGTAATTGAGTTAGTAGTTTGTTTAAACAGAGGGGTTACAGTTCCGGCATTCCAATGGTGGTGAGAGATTGGTAAGATTTGTGTTTTTTCCCAATTTATAGCATAGCCAGAAATCATGCCATATGTAGTGATTAAATCATAAATTAATGGTAGAGATATTATTGGGTTTGTGATGTATAAGAGCACATCATCCGCATATAAACTGATTTTGTGATGATATATTGTGGTCTTGATACCAGTTATGCTATCGCACTGTCTGATTGAAGCCGCCAAAGGTTCTATATAGAGCGCAAACAATTGAGGCGATAGAGGGCACCCTTGTCGAGTGCCTCTTTGTAGTTTAAAAGATCTAGATATCAATCCATTAGTTATAATAGAGGCACATGGGCCATTATATAGCGTTTTAAACCAGTCTAAGAAGTCATTTTGAAGCCGAAGGTTTTAGAGTAGAAATAAGAAAAAGCCAATCGACTCTATCGAATGCTTTTTTAGCATCGAGAGTTGCGATGACAAAAGGGGTACTATTGGTGGTTGCATTATTTCTGTACAAATTTACAAGATTGAAAAGTCTTCGCGCATTCCCAGAGGAGTGCCTTCCCTTAATAAAACCTGTTTGGTCAATATGTACGAGCTCAGAGATAACCAAATCCAATCTAAGTGACAAAGCTTTAGATATTATTTTAAATCAACATTAATGAGTGAGATAGATAGCTAGAACATTCTGCAGGGTCTTTATTTTGTTTAGCTATTAATATAATGTGAGCAGTATTCATGTGGGTTGGTATGGTACCATTAGCATGAATTTCGCAAATTACTTTTTCAAAAAGAGGAGAGATAAAGGGCCAAAACTCCTTATAAAATTCTACTGTATAGCCATCTGGGCCGGGTGATTTATTTAAGGGCATTGTATTCAGTGCTTTCATTAGTTCTTCCAAAGAGAGAGGTTTCTCCAAGCTCTCTGCTTGGTTTTGTGTCAGCTGTGGAAGAGGAATATTGGCCAAGAATTGCTGTACCTTATTAGGACAAGTTGACTCCCCTGATGAATAAAGTTTGGAAAAAAATAATCTGAAGGCATCATTTATAGCAGATGGCTCATATGTTAAGTTCCCCATTTCATTCCTAATTGAGGGGATCGTAGATTTTTCAGTCTGTTGTTTTAATTGACTTGCAAGTAGTTTCCCAGTTTTGTTACCAAATTCAAAGTTTTGTTGTTTCAATTTTAACATAAGATTTTCATTTTTTGTATTAATTATATTATTTAATTTGTGTTTATTTAACAATAGCTCTTTCATAATCTTTTTGTTGGCATTTGCCACAACTTCTAATCGTTTCACTTCATTTTGTAATTGATTTTCTAATTCACGCTCTTTTTTGTTTTTGTATGATAGATACGATATTATTTTGCCCCTCATGACTACTTTTGCGGTTTCCCACAATGTACATGCGGTTATCTCAGGGCTGTTGTTAATGTCCATAAATGAAGCCCATTCTCGTTTGAAATAGTTAATGAAATTATTGTCTTTCAGTAGTGTGTTGTTAAAACGCCATCTACTGATTCGATGGTTTGGGAGATCCGTTGAGAAACTTATGCTTACGGGTGCATGATCAGAAATAATAATGTTATGAATAGTCGGGTCAGTAATTTTTGCGACAGTTGATTTGTTAACTAAGAAAAAATCTATCCTAGAATAAGATTTATGATGTGGTGAAAAATAAGAATATTCTTTAATCCCAATATTATGAGATCTCCAGATATCGGTTAAGCCATGTTCTAACATATATTGTTTTAATAAATTTGCAGATGGTTTAGTTCCGACGTGTGAAGTTCGATCTACGTTAGGGTCCAGTACTAGATTAAAATCTCCACCGACGATGATGTGTGAGAGAGGATAGTCCGATAATACTGAGAAAAGGGAGTGGAAAAAAGGACAATCAGAATTTGGACCGTAGATGCTTGCCAATGTTAATATATCCTTACCAATAGTACCTGTTACAATGACATAGCGCCCCTCTTGATCTATGACCGTTGATTTGTGGCGAAATGGTATGGTTTTGCTTATTATGTACCACAGCATGGCAAGTCCAAGACAAATTTCCCTATATGGGACAATAAAGTTTATCTTATCTTATCTTATTAGAATGGACACACCCCTTTTTTTTTAAATTAAAGGTAGAATGATACTTCTGACCAATCCATTTAGCTGTGATTTTGGATGACTCTGCTAAGGTTAAATGAGTTTCCTGAAGAAAACAGATGTCTGAATGCAGCTTTTTGAAATGCTCCAAGACTTTTGTTCTCTTTGCTGGGAAGCTGAATCCCCTAATGTTCCATGATGTAATCTTAACCTGTAATACCATATATTATATATTTGTTTAATATAAAGAGTAAATAATCTAATGAATGCAATGTGCTGATGTTTGTAAAAACAACATAAGACAAGTGACAAGACAAAAAACATGTAAACGAAGAAACAAAAAACATCAAGAAACATAGACAAACTGTATGCAAAACTGTCATCCTAAAGAAAAGAAAAAAAGGTACCTGATGGACAACATGGAGAGTTAAAATGTGCCATTTTTATATTCTTAGAAGGGGGGGGGAGGGGGCAAGATTGGGGAAAAGGAAGAGTTGGGAGGGGAAAGTAGGAGGGGAGGGGGGCACACTCATTCACGGTTATTCGCAGAAATTCATACATGGCCATTCTACATCCGCTCAGCCACTCATTCGCCCTCACAAACGCATCCACCTGAATGGCCCAACCACACACTTTCATACTGTACTTATCTATACATCTATTGCGGTAAATTATACAAGCTCATTTGAATTCATGTACCTGCAACTTCCCTCCCCCAAACAGTTATTTATCCCTTTTAAGCCCTTTTGATGAAATGGAACAAAGAATGATTTTCGTCACCTTACTGGACCTGTATGGACCCTGTATTGATGAACACGAAGCATCAGCTAACCAGTAGCCACCTAGCGTGTCATACCCACCTACCAATAAAACATCTCTCTCGCCCAGGCTGACTAGTGTAAGTGCGTTGCTCGGGGCACGTGTCAGCGGTACCTGAGGTGATGATGAGAGCGTTCATGAAGACTCCAGCGGCGTTGACCCGGGTCTCAGTGTCCGGGTCACGCAGCAACTCCATGAGGACGGACAGGACGCCCAGAGCACAGAGCTGACGCTTCCCCTCCACAGGAACGCTGCAAAGAAAGAAGTTTATTATCCGCAGTAGGGCTGAACGATTAATTGCATTTGCAATTTTATCGCGATATGACACAACGCGATTTCGTAATCGCAGGGCACGCGATTTTGGAAGTGAATGAAGCAGCGAGATATGGCAGCAAAGTCCGCTCCTCTGCGTGCTTTTGTTTACGTCTCAGTCTAGTTAAGGTGCACGGTAGATTGTGGATGTACAATGAAATTATCAGCGTTTATCATGCAGCCACCGCGAAGGACTATTGCTTTCTTCTCGTTAGCATTGTGTTAGCGGCAGCGCTCATCACGCCATTCTCTCGCTGCTACTCATGCTGCTACTACACGCTCTGATGATCACAGAAACTCCCTCACCTCCGGATTCACACGTCTCTGCCTCCACAGGTGAGCCTGTGTTGCTTGTAAAGAGTAAAGAGTCGTTTGTGGCTCAGTTTAGGAGGCTTCTGTTTGGGAATGTTGTGGATAAAGAACTTATCTCAAAAGCATAATGACGGTTCATGACCGTAAAGTATCCGCGGAGGCGATGTGCCATGTGCCTCTATTTACCTTTGCATCTACGCATATGCGCTCCGTAGGTAGTACAGACGCTAGATATAAACACTAAACTGCTGTATGAAAAGTGTTGGAAACTACGATCCGAGGCAGGAGTCCGTGCCATGTCTTATTTTGCTGAGTAAATGCAATGCGCTGTTTAAGCTGAAATGTCACTAAATGCCTGCGAGTCAAAGAGACGTGTCTGTGTTTGGCACCTCATGTCTCCTTGCGTCACTGTGCTTCTTTCTTCATATTGTCCAAAGTTACATCCCAAAACCAAAATGCTGCTCCTAATTCCACTGTCTTTTGGCGTGTGCTCCATCTGGCCTCTCCGTGTCCATCAATAACGCGCATCTGAAGCAACTACGAGTTGCAGCTCAGACCGGCATTTGACTGGCCGAAATAATAATCAATAGTTTATTTTGTATTAATTGGGAGTTTGATTTCCTAAAACTTTTCCAACTAAAGTCAAACGTCTGTTAAAACAGACGTTTGTTCTTACTTTCCTGCACCTTAGTATGGGTGATGTTACTGACTGGCTCAGTGAGTTTTTTCCTTTTTTTTTTTTTTTTAAATATCAATAAATATATATAATTTATCTTTTATTTATAGACTGTACTGTTAAGTTCAGACAGTTTTTAAGAAGTGCAGTCCACATATTCACAAATTTTGAATAGGTCAAACAACAATTTTGTTGCAATTTTCACTTCAAATTAATCTAATATTGTTTGTTATGAAATAGACTGATTTATTGCTTGTGTTAGGTGAAAAATACATGAGAAGAGGACCTTGCAACAATATCGCATATTTAATCGCAATCGCAATATTGAAGAAAAAAATCGCAATTAGATTATTTTCCAAAATCGTTCAGCCCTAATCCGCAGGTCGAACTCTTTCAGGCTACAGGATCGGTTGGTCTGGAAAGTTTTCTCTAAAAGATCTTTAATAAAATTCGGACGTGGTGCTTGTTGTTGTGGCAAACGTTGAGGCTAATGCTAATAAAGTCATATAAAAATGGGAACAGAGATACAGTCATTGTTTTTGATCGCTTACATCGTTGATCGCTATAAGCCTATCTCGGGTCAGACAGATTTACTCTGAAAAAAAAAGACTGTTGTTGTTATTATTAGTTTAGTTTAGTTTATTTGAGCAATTGCAAGTTCCATGTTATGAGACAAAAAGAAACACAAATATAGCCGCAAAGCGGCGATTATCGGCCCTCGCCGACCGCCCTGCCTAAAGCAAGGGGCGCTTCGCGCCCTTTTGTCTCCCTCAATCACTCCGCGCTCAATTTTGACATTATACAGAGAAAAATTTGTATGAATTTGTATCACACTATATCTGTAAACTGAAGCATATTTTTACATTTTACTTAGTGCTGCGGCTGTGCCGCAGAACATCCACAAAGGTTATCCACATACTTTGGATAACCTTTGGGTCCTCACTTCTCGCAGAATTATGGAGTTTAACATTTTTCCATCAGAATAAAATGGGACGTTCTGGTCATCGCTACGGCAACACCGTGAAAAATATGGCATGGGTGTAATTGACTTTTCTGATCGGAACGATCAAATAGAAATTTGTGCCAAATTATTTTAATTTTCCTAAAACTAAATTTTGTACTCTCCATATAATTCCTATAGGGAAGGGAAGGGAAGGGAATCTTATTTGTATAGCGCTTTTTATATGACACTAGTCACACCCAAAGCGCTTCACACATTAAGGGCCGCTATCGCGCCCAATTTGAATTTTGCCAAATGAAAGTGTTTAGGACTGTGACTTTAACAACTGATAACAAAATGAGCGAAATCGGGCTTCATATGTGCGAATGGGAGCCATTTTTTGTTTGCGAAAAATCTCTAAATACATCGTACAGTTTGCGGCTTCGCCGCATAAAAAACGTAAAACTTAGAAAAGTAATTTGGATAACTTTTAAAGTTCTACTTCTCAAGATTATTTTCCACCCAAAATTAGGTCGTTCCGATAAACGCTCTAGGAGGAGATAGATTTTGTACGAAGTGAAAAATAAAGGCGGATTCCCGCTTCGCGGGCTTTCATCCAAAATGGCCGACACCCAATATGGCGGACGGCATTGCCGTAATAATATTTTTTGCTCAACTTGTCATGATGCACGTCTGTACCGATTTTTATGATTTTACGACAAACTTCATTTTTGGCCAAGTCCTATCTCGCATGTTAAAAAAAAACTGAGGTGGCGCTATTGCGCCACTATTTAGAAATTCAAAATTTGGAAACAGTCAAAAGTTGCGTCGGATCGGGTTTGAATTTTAGGCCAAAATCTGTGACTTTTCGTCGATGTTCACTGGGTGAAAAGAAAGAAAGAAAGAAAGAAAGAAAGAAAGAAAGAAAGAAAGAAAGAAAGAAAGAAAGAAAGAAAGAAAGAAAGAAAGAAAAGAAAAGAAAAGAAAAGAAAGAATAATTAAAGCCGCAAGCAGCATCGAACGGCCCTCGCGGGCCGTGCCTCCTTTAGTGCGCCATAATCCTACCGAGGGCGCTAGAGTGGCCACACTGCATTTTATTGGCCTGATGTGCCATTAATCTTTGTCAGTAAACATCAAAAGTCAATTTGTTGCCTCTCCATATGAATAATGGCTCCAACCTGCAGAGGGCGCTAGCGCGCCCATAATCTTTTTATGTCACAAATAGCATCGGACGGCCCTGACGGGCCGTACTTCTATGACCACTGTCCACAGGTACATTACAGAGGGCGCTAACGCGCTGTAATTGTGTATAATGTGAGATTTATGTGTCAGTCCCATTAGAAAAACATGGGGGGCCCCGTTCATCACCATGGCAACACCGTACAAAATACGGTATGGGTCTCATTGGCTTTTTTGATCGAGATGCCGCTATTTTTGTGCCAAATTTTATCCATTTCCGAGAAACTAATATTTTTCCCATAATGCATTTTTTCTTCTCAGCCTAGAGGGGTCGCCCATTGACTTTTATGGGCTCTGTACAATTACAATGTTGATTTTTGCATTATGTGCACGGGACGTGCACGATAAGAAGAGTGCATTAGTGCATGTTTAAGAAGGGGCGAGCGCTTCGCGCTCATTTTGTGCGTTTTGTTCGCACTTTGGGGGAGTGCACTCCGCTTCGCTCCGCGCACTGTTCAATTACAATGTTCATTTTCTGATACATGTGCAAGTGCACGGAACGTGCACGACGAGAGGAGTGCGTTAGTGCACGTTTGAGAGGAGGCGAGGGCTTTGCGCTCGTTTTGTGCGCTCTGTGCACTATACGATTACAAGAGCCCCTTCGCCAGCCCTGATGGTGCTCGGGCCTAATAATGCCCATAAGGGAGTAGGCTGAAGCAAACAATGCTTATTTATGAAACATTAAAAACGTCCTGTTCTACAATACATTACGCAGCGTTCATTCTACAGTTAATGTTTTCAGTCTCCAGTTCTCGAGCTAAATATTGGTCAGACCCTTTTGAAAATGGAAAGCACCCTCAATCAGTTTGTTCTGGAGCCGCCGCTGGCCTTGGGCTAACCTCAGAGCCATCATGGCCGCCGCCGCCTCCCTGCGCACGGGGGCGGAGACGTGGGACAGAGCGTGTCCGAGCAGGGCCACGCCCTCTGACGCCAGCGCCGGGAGGGCATCCAGGCGAGAGCAGGAGGACAGCGTGGACAGCAGCAGCACCAGCTCCTCCTCTCCATCTGAGGGACTCTGGAACACAGGAGAGACATGCAGCACAGGAGAGACGTGAAGCACAGGAGAGACATGCAGCACAGGAGAGACATTAAGCACAGGAGAGACATGCAGCACAGGAGACGTGCAGCACCGGAGAGACGTGCAGCACAGGAGAGACATGCAGCACAGGAGAGACATGAAGCACAGGAGAGACATGAAGCACAGGAGAGACATGAAGCACAGGAGAGACGTGCAGCACAGAAGAGACATTAAGCACAGGAGAGACATGCAGCACAGGAGAGACGTGCAGCACAGAAGAGACATTAAGCACAGGAGAGACATGCAGCACAGGAGAGACATGCAGCACAGGAGAGGCATTAAGCACAGAAGAGACATTAAGCACAGGAGAGACATTAAGCACAGGAGAGACATTAAGCACAGGAGAGACATGTAGCCAGGGGTTAAAGTGGGATTTGGGAGGTGGGGGAACTCTAACCTTTAACAAGCAGTAGGAATCGCGCTACATTTTATATTTTTTATGTACTTAGGTACTGACATGTAGTCATGGGCTCTGAACAGATACTGCACAATACAAGGTATTTGATACTGTAATTATTGTATTTTCCAATATTTTTAATACCTTGAATTATTTTTAGATATCCTTTAGTAGGTTTTAACAATCATAAATGATTGGAGGTCTATGTGATTTACTAAATGAACAAATTCTTCTTTTGCCAGATCCACTCTTTTGGGTTCTTCTTAGATGTAGGACTGCAGAGCACCATGCCTGCCCAGAGAGGAGCTTAATAGATTATAGAAACAAATAAAATGTCAGGATCCACTTATTCAAAGAAGGCCCAACCAAAGAAATTAACATGTGTGCTGAAACATTACTTATTAACAATGTTGGCTTGTTATTATGTTCTTTATTTAAGAAAATCCTCTTTCACAGTCAGTGGTGCTTACAAGCAGGGCTCTTGGTCAGGGGTCAGCCTCCCACCACCAAACAATCATATTTTTGGGATAAATAAATGAAAATTTCATTATCATCACTGCTTGAACAGAATAGAATTGGGCCTAAACATAAAAGTTATATTATATTCCAGCATTTTAAGGCTTTGGAGGAAAAACAAAAGAAAAAACACAGCAATAGATTAATACAGAATAATAAAGAATAATAAACTAGGACTACTCAGAACTAAACCAGGATTAAGCCAGGGCAAAACATGCAATATCAGGACTAAGGCAGGACTAAATCGCATCTAAACCAGGCCAAAGGCCTAATACAGAATGAGACCAGTACATCTCAAACAACATGACTAACTCCTGCTCAGCCACTGCTCCTCAGCGTTGAGCAGACAGACCATGGAAAATAATAAATAAGGGCGGACCAAACGCCAGACCTCGCGCTTTACGAAAAAACTCAGTAAATGAAGCGCTCCTTGGAGATGGCGCGCTCATCCACATATTCAGCTTCAGCCTCGTTTACCATGTTAACTTTGCAAAGAGCATCTCTGCGCTTGTACATTTCCCACAAACACGTATTGAATGAAGTCAGAGCAGAAAGGAAGAAAAATGCACCTGTCAAATGAATGATTCAGATGTTATTTAGTAAAGTTAGAGCCCAGGGAGCGAGGTTTAGCGTGTTGACCGGTTAAACACGAGTGCTGGTGGTGCAGAGCAGTTTTCCAAAACTCACGTTACATCAGCTTTATCGTCCGCTTTACAAACATTCACAACTGAACTGGTGTTCCTTACCTTAAAGTCGCTGGTTAAGCCCTTTGCACCGGTGAAGGCAGGAACACACGCTGCACCTGACGCGGACCGCGAGGAGTCCTGCTTCTGCATGGGATAATCCGAGCAAACACCATTCATACTGTCCTTGTGCTGCGGTTTGATAAAATCTGTCAGTCCGTCCAACGATAAGCCTCCTTTTTCTCAGTTTAGCGTTACAACCGTTTAACAGAGCCATGTTTTCATTTGAGCCCGCGCTAGGAGATGATGGTCCGGAGCTGGAGGCACACTGCTACGGAAAGTGCCGCGAACTTGCTGTGGAGCTACGCGAATGCGGCGCGGATAATGCCGGAAAAAATATAATTTTTATGGAAAATGAGGTCAGATTATATTTTTTGGCCCTAGTACCTAGTACTTTTATCGCATTGATTTATCTCACAGGCAGAATTTCGTATGTGCGTGAAAATGACAAAGTTGCAATCATGAACTGTTTTTTCTTTTTTTTTTTTTGCCATGCGAAGGTGGGGGAACGCCGTTCCCGACCGTTCCCGCCCACTTTAACCCCTGCATGTAGCACAGGAGAGACATGCAGCACAGGAGAGGCATTAAGCACAGAAGAGACATTAAGCACAGGAGAGACGTGCAGCACAGGAGAGACATGCAGCACAGGAGAGACATGCAGCACAGGAGAGACATGAAGCACAGGAGAGACATGAAGCACAGGAGAGACGTGCAGCACAGAAGAGACATTAAGCACAGGAGAGACATGCAGCACAGGAGAGACATGCAGCACAGAAGAGACATTAAGCACAGAAGAGACATTAAGCACAGGAGAGACATGCAGCACAGGAGAGACATGCAGCACAGAGAGACATTAAGCACAGAGAGACATTAAGCACAGGAGAGACATTAAGCACAGGAGAGACATAGCACAGGAGAGACATGTAGCACAGGAGAGACATAAAGCACAGGAGAGACATGCAGCACAGGAGAGACATTAAGCACAGGAGAGACATGCAGCACCGGAGAGACATTAAGCACAGGAGAGACATGCAGCACAGGAGAGACGTGCAGCACAGAAGAGACATTAAGCACAGGAGAGACATTAAGCACAGGAGAGACATGTAGCACAGGAGAGACATTAAGCACAGGAGAGACGTGCAGCACAGAAGAGACATTAAGCACAGGAGAGACATGCAGCACAGGAGAGACATGCAGCACAGAAGAGACATTAAGCACAGAAGAGACATTAAGCACAGGAGAGACATGCAGCACAGGAGAGACATGCAGCACAGAAGAGACATTAAGCACAGAAGAGACATTAAGCACAGGAGAGACATTAAGCACAGGAGAGACATTAAGCACAGGAGAGACATGTAGCACAGGAGAGACATAAAGCACAGGAGAGACATGCAGCACAGGAGAGACATTAAGCACAGGAGAGACATGCAGCACCGGAGAGACATTAAGCACAGGAGAGACATGCAGCACAGGAGAGACGTGCAGCACAGAAGAGACATTAAGCACAGGAGAGACATTAAGCACAGGAGAGACATGTAGCACAGGAGAGACATTAAGCACAGGAGAGACATGCAGCACAGGAGAGACATTGAGCACAGGAGAGACATGAAGCACAGGAGAGACATTGAGCACAGGAGAGACATGCAGCACAGGAGAGACATTAAGCACAGGAGAGACGTGCAGCACAGGAGAGACATGCAGCACAGGAGAGACATTAAGCACAGGAGAGACGTGCAGCACAGGAGAGACATTAAGCACAGGGAGACGTGCAGCACAGGAGAGACATTAAGCACAGGAGAGACATTAAGCACAGGAGAGACATAAGCACAGGAGAGACATTAAGCACAGAAGAGACATTAAGCACAGGGAGACGTGCAGCACAGGAGAGACATTAAGCACAGGAGAGACATTAAGCACAGGAGAGACGTGCAGCACAGGAGAGACATTAAGCACAGGGGAGACGTGCAGCACAGGAGAGACATTAAGCACAGAAGAGACATTAAGCACAGGAGAGACGTGCAGCACAGGAGAGACATTAAGCACAGGAGAGACGTGCAGCACAGGAGAGACATTAAGCACAGGAGAGACGTGCAGCACAGGAGAGACTGTCATGGTTTGGGTTTGATTATTTAATTTAGTCTTGGTTTTGTTCTTTCTCCCTGTTTTGGTTCTGTTTCTGTCTGGTGTGTTTATTTTGATAGTCTTAGTCTGTGTCTGTGTCTGCCTGCTTGCCCTTCCTCTGTGTTCATTACCTGCCCCGCCCTAATGTGTTCCACCTGTTCCCCGTTACCTTGTGTATTTATACCCCTGTGTTTTCCCTTGTCCTTCGTTGGTCCATTGTCATTTGTTCGTCGAAGTGTAAAGCCTGTTTCTTGTCCCTGATCTGTGCCACGAACTGCGTGAGTTATTTTGCCTGTTTTGTTTCTCTGCTGTTTTGGTACTTGGACTTTATCCATTAAATTTATGTTTTTGCCATCGAGCTACGCTGCATTTGGGTCTTTTTCCACCACACACCCCTAAAACGTGACAGAATGGACCGACCAGCACAAGACCCAGCAGTCGTTCCGATGGATCTATTTTTTCGTTGGCTGGGTTACCAACCCCAGCGGGAGTCGCAGGCGGACTCCTGCAGATTATCTGCGGCTGAGGCCGTTGGGCATGGAGGCAGACGCAGGGCTCGTGGGAGGCGGCCCGTCTCTGACCCCGTTCCAAGGTGGACTCTCTCTGTCCCGGAGCCACCGCTGGGCACCTATCTCCGCCCAGGGTGGGCTCCCTCCGTCCGAGGGCCACCGCCGAACCCAGAGATGGGCCCAGAGCGGGTTCCACCTGTTCCTGCCCCTAAGCCATGTTGGAGCCCCTCCCAGCCGCCGCCACGAGAGTCCGCACCGCGCCTGCTACCTCTGCGGATCTCTGAACTGCTCCCGGCTCCGGAGACGCCTGACTTGCCTCAGCCTCCGGAGATTCCCGATCTGCCTTCACCAGAGACCGCGCTCCAGCCTCTAGAGAAGCCTATGGACTTCCCTCCGCCTCCGGAGCTCACGGACCTGAATCTGCCGCCCTGGACCTCTCCGGAGCTCCCGGACACGCCTTGGAGATCCCTGCCCTGATGTCGTCTCCGGGGATTCCTGACCTGTCTCTGCCTACGCCAGAGGACCCGTCCCTGCTACTCCGCTGCCGGGGTGCGCAGTGGAGGTTCTGTTCCCGCCTCCGCCTGAGTTCGCGGACGTGTAGCTGCCTGACCAGTCCCAGCAGCTGCCCCCGTTTCTGTCTCCGCCTGACCCGTCTCCGCCTGACCCGTCTCTGCCTCCGCCTGACCCGTCTCCGCCTGACCCGTCTCTGCCTCCGCCTGACCCGTCTCCGCCTCCGCCTGACCCGTCTCCGCCTCCGCCTGACCCGACTCCGCCTCCGCCTGACCCGTCTCCGCCTGACCCGTCTCCGTCTCCGCCTGACCCGTCTCCGTCTCCGCCTGCGCCTGACCCGTCTCCGCCTCTGCCTGAGCCGCCTGACCCGTCTCCGCCTCTGCCTGAGCCCCCAGACCCGGATCCGCCTCCGCCTGAGCCCCCAGACCCATCTCCGGAACCGCCGCCCCCGGGAGACCTCCAGATCCGCAGCCTCCACCGGAGCCCCCTGACCCGCTGCCCCCCCAGGACTCTCTGTGCCCTCTTGGGGTTTTGTTGGTGCAGCACAGGAGAGACGTGCAGCACAGGAGAGACGTGCAGCACAGGACAGACGTGCAGCACAGGACAGACGTGCAGCACAGGACAGACGTGCAGCACAGGACAGACGTGCAGCACAGGACAGACGTGCAGCACAGGACAGACGTGCAGCACAGGACAGACGTGCAGCACAGGACAGACGTGCAGCACAGGAGAGACGTGCAGCACAGGAGAGACATGCAGCACAGGAGAGACATGCAGCACAGGAGAGACATTAAGCACATAGTCTAGTAAAATAATCTGAAAAAGGGCTCCGTTAACACTTTTGTGGTTCCGGAATGTTAGGGGTTGGCAACCTTGTTTTTATGTTAATATAAGATGTTGGGAACATATTCCACTCGTGTATCGCGTTCGTCTGTTTTTTATTGAAGAAATAAGAAGAGAATGTTTACCAAAAAGTCGCACCTTCAGTCATGTACTATCTGTCAGATAAAATGAAATATCTGCAATATTAAACAAGATTTTCGCATGAAATTTGCACTGTATGTGTAGTTTGACATTATGTCACGTCACAGGAAATCTTTGCTTTATAGGTTTAAAAATAAACAAATTATGTCAGTTTTTTCATGGTGGAAACAAGATGGCCGCCGTAACTGAACTGGCTGATACTCAGTTCAATTGTTGTATCTTCATAATTATACCAGATTTTCTAAAATAATTGCCACTGTATATAGACTATATCAACCTCATGCAGTGTGCCACATTTCATCTTCATCAGTTAATGCATAAATAAATTACATGAAATTTAATCGGTGAATGTTAACCGATATGGCTCATTTCCATCCATGTACTGTTGTCACATAAAATTCAATATCTTCAATATAAAATAAGATTTTCTCATAAAATTTGCACTGTATGTGTAGTTTGACATTATGTTACCTCACAGGAAATCTTTGGTTTATAGGTTTAAAAATAAACTTATGTCAGTTTTTCATAGTGGAAACAAGCTGGTCGCTGTAACTGAACTGGCTGATACTCAGTTCGATTGTTGTATCTTCATAATTATACCAGATTTTCTTAAATAATTGCCACTGTATATAGACTATATTAACCTCATGCAGTGTGCCACATTTCATCTTCATCGGTTAATGCATAAATAAATTACATGACATTTAATTGGTGAATATTAACCGAAATGGCTCATTTTCACACATGTACTGTTGTCACATAAAATGAAATATCTTCAATATAAAATAGGATTTTCTTAACGAAAGCCGCAACACAACAACTTAACGAAAGCCACAACACAACAACTTAACGAAAGCCGCAACGGAAGTAACGAACAAAACGGAAGTGACCGCAGCCAGAAATGATTAGCAGCTAAAAGCACTGTTACAGGCTTTATACATTGTAAAGCGGATCAAATTAGCTTCACTACAGAGAGCTACAAATTCTTCGCTGCTCAAACGAGGGATTCCAGGAGAAAAGTCTATTTATTAATAGCTAATGGCTTGTATCATTAAGCCAGCTTTAGCCGCCTCACCTGACGTACTTTATTTCAATTCATGTTCTGCCCACGGACGTATATTTGCATAGTCTGTGATCACAAACAACGCACAAGAACCAGTTTTAATAAACTATCTTCAACAGAAGACTTCAAACTGACGCGTTATTGATGTAAATGTATTACGATGTTGTATAGATACATGATTTAGCCTGATTTGAAGCCTAACATATGCCTCTGGATATATTTCACATATGTACAGTATATTTATATTTCACTGTCGCCAAACTGATCGAATTCATGAGACTAAACGGGTCTAATCGATGTGGCTTTCTGTGGCGCTTATAACAACACAACAACTTAACGAAAGCCACAACACAACAACTTAACTAAAGCCACAACACAACAACTTAACTAAAGCCACAACACAACAACTTAACTAAAGCCACAACACAACAACTTAACGAAACCCACAACACAACAACTTAACTAAAGTCACAACAACTTAACGAAACCCACAACACAACAACTTAACGAAAGCCACAACACAACAACTTAACTAAAGCCACAACACAACAACTTAACGAAAGCCACAACACAACAACTTAACTAAAGCCACAACACACAACTAACAAAAGCACAACAACTTAACGAAACCACAAACAACAACTAACTAAAGTCACAACAACTTAACGAAAGCCACAACACAACAACTTAACGAAACCCACAACACAACAACTTAACTAAAGCCACAACACAACAACTTAACGAAACCCACAACACAACAACCTAACTAAAGTCACAACACAACAACTTAACGAAACCCACAACACAACAACTTAACGAAAGCCACAACACAACTTAACTAAAGTCACAACACAACAACTTAACTAAAGTCACAACACAACAACTTAACGAAAGCCACAACACAACAACTTAACGAAAGCCACAACACAACAACTTAACGAAACCCACAACACAACAACTTAACTAAAGTCACAACAACTTAACGAAACCCACAACACAACAACTTAACGAAAGCCACAACACAACAACTTAACTAAAGCCACAACACAACAACTTAACGAAAGCCACAACACAACAACTTAACTAAAGCCACAACACAACAACTTAACAAAAGCCACAACAACTTAACGAAAGCCACAACACAACAACTTAACGAAACCCACAACACAACAACTTAACTAAAGCCACAACACAACAACTTAACGAAACCACAACACAACAACTAACTAAAGTCACAACACAACAACTTAACGAAACCCACAACACAACAACCTAACTAAAGTCACAACACAACAACTTAACGAAACCCACAACACAACAACTTAACGAAAGCCACAACACAACAACTTAACTAAAGTCACAACACAACAACTTAACTAAAGTCACAACACAACAACTTAACGAAAGCCACAACACAACAACTTAACGAAACCCACAACACAACAACTTAACGAAACCCACAACACAACAACTTAACGAAACCCACAACACAACAACTTAACGAAAGCCACAACACAACAACTTAACGAAAGCCACAACACAACAACTTAACGAAACCCACAACACAACAACTTAACGAAACCCGCAACACAACAACTTAACGAAAGCCGCAACACAACAACTTAACGAAAGCCGCAACACAACAACTTAACGAAAGCCACAACACAACAACTTAACAAAGTCACAACACAACTTAACGAAAGCCACAACACAACAACTTAACGAAAGCCACAACACAACAACTTAACGAAAGCCACAACACAACAACTTAACGAAAGCCACAACACAACAACTTAACGAAAGCCACAACACAACAACTTAACGAAAGCCACAACACAACAACTTAACGAAAGCCGCAACGGAAGTAACGAACAAAACGGAAGTGACCGCAGCCAGAAATGATTAGCAGCTAAAAACACTGTTACAGGCTTTATACATTGTAAAGCGGATCAAATTAGCTTCACTACAGAGAGCTACAAATTCTTTGCTGCTCAAACGAGGGATTCAAACTGATCGAATTCATGAGACTAAACGGGTCTAATCGATGTGGCTTTCTGTGGCTCTTATAACAAAATGCTTAATTATTTTCTCTTGTTTCATAGGAACAGGCCTCGCCATTACGCACAAGCTAAATGTAGGCGGAATTTCGAACCCCATGTTGTTAGGCTTATCTTGTTGGTTTAGTTTACTAAACGATTGAAGTAAATAGCTGATGAATTCTTACACTTTTATGGCAGCTGAATTTTGCACGTGCCATGCTCTGCGCGTCTTTGGTTTGTGGATGGGAATACAACGTTTAGGCCTGTGTGGGGGCATTGGAACTTGTCTAAAAGTTGAAGTCTTGGCATTGAAGACTTCCATTTGATAGACAGACGGTACTTTGGCTATTGCACGCTCACACCTGTAGCTTGCCCTGAGTGACCCATTATATGTGGAGCAGCCGCCAGCCGTGCGTCCTGACGCACAGCTGCGCCACACCGATTAGACCTGTTTAGTCTCATGGATTCGATCACAGTTTTTCGACAGTGAAATATACATATATAAGTATACTGTACATATGTGAAATATATCCAGAGGCATGTGTGTTAGGCTTCAAATCAGGCTAAATCATGTATCTATACAACATCGTAATACATTTACATCAATAACGCGTCAGTTTGAAGTCTTCTGTTGAAGATAGTTTATTAAAACTGGTTCTTGTGCGTTGTTTGTGATCACAGACTATGCAAATATACGTCCGTGGGCAGAACATGAATTGAAATAAAGTATGTCGGGTGAGGCGGCTAAAGCTGGCTTAATGATACCTGCGGTTCCACAAGCCATTATTATTACATTGTGTTGTGGCTTTCGTTAAGTTGTTGTGTTGTGACTTTAGTTAAGTTGTTGTGTTGTGGCTTTCGTTAAGTTGTTGTGTTGTGACTTTAGTTAAGTTGTTGTGTTGTGGCTTTCGTTAAGTTGTTGTGTTGTGACTTTAGTTAAGTTGTTGTGCTGTGGCTTTCGTTAAGTTGTTGTGTTGTGGCTTTAGTTAAGTTGTTGTGTTGTGGCTCAAAGTTGTTGTGTTGTGGCGTTTGCATTTGTTTTAGCATTTGTTTTTGTTGTGGCATTTGTGTTTGTTGTGACCCTTCTCGGCCACCGTATAACGTAGGTGGTAAAGCCCTATATAAGTTGAGATCATATACCATTTAGTAGTAAAGTAGTTACTAAGTGTTAGTCACACTTAATTAATGAATTGTTCATGATGAATTAACTTAATTCATTCAATAAATTAGTTCAACATTTATAAAGTCTAAATAAGGTGTAGTTATTATAAAGTGTTACCACGGACTGTAGTATCGACAACACGAGGAGACTGTCATATAAACACGAGGACACATACAGTATGCGTCAGTAATCAGGCATAAAACATACATTATGTGCAGTATAGATCGCTAATATAGAGAATGGAAGAGTTTAGGTCAGGTACCTAGAAAGACAAAGACAGAAGGCTGACAGTGGACACGCAGCTCAGTGTAGATCTGCCTCTGGCTTGTTGACCTGTCATTATCTTCACAGGGGAAGATCTTTTTAACTGATTCAGTTCAAACTGTCCACATCACAATCTTCCTAAATAGACCAACCAAGTGCAGAACATTTGAGAAAGGGCCTCTGCTAACACTTTTTTACTTATATTATTCTTAACTGAGGGATAATGGTTGTAGTTATTGAAATTTAGCTTGGTAAATAGTATGAGATATAGACATTATTCAAACAGACTGCCCCAGGTCTTAATGATATTAAATGTGTGCTGGGACTGGGGCTCATGTCCCAGCACAAAGGCTCACCTTTGTTGTATATTGTATCTGATCTGGAACAGACGACACACCTTCTGTTTGTTCTCCTCTGGATCCTTGTTTGCTTGTTTGCTTCCTCCCTCCTCATCAGGGCCTTCTTGCTCCTCTTCCTTGCCTCCTAGCTCCTCCTCTTTGCCTTCAAACTCCTCTTCCTTGCCTCCCATCTCCTCCTCCTTTCCTCCTTGCTCCTCAGTCGTGTCCTGAAGCTTTTCTCTCAGTTTCAGCATCAGTTTTGGGACCAAACACAGCAAAGCTTCAGCTCCTGCAAAAAAACAAAATAAAATGAAGGTAAAAACTAGCCTGGCTAACGCCAGACTAAAATCACAAGTGATATTTAGTCTGGGGACCACCAATTCATTTTCTCGTAGGAGAGGTGTGGTTTACGATTGTCCATAGCCGTTTATTGGGCGCTACAAATGTCTCTCATGCGTCTGCACGTAGCCATAGCCAATCAATCGTATCATGGTATCAGATGACGTATGACATACCCGCTGTAAACTTTACTAAACTATTTAGAACACGGTCTAAAGCTTGATCGAAAGATGGCATCGCGTCATCGTCTTACCGTCCCTCCTCGTTCTGTGATTGGTGCCCAAATCCATGGAAAAATGTCGGCCATGGTCCTGTGGAGATATTTTATATAATGTGGAAGTATCTCTATATATTTTAATTTGTAGATGTTAGTGATTTTTATATACTGTGTGGTCTACTGATTATGTGTTTTGTTACAGCTGATGTGGTGGGCCCCAAAGCTCTCTGCCTTTTTTACAACTAGGTGTGACATTCCAAGAGGGGGTTTTAACAGCTCTTTGTCTCTACTGATTGAAGCTCTGGGGACAGGGTTCAAAGGTGGAGAGGTTGAGCAAGACGCTCTGAGTACATCATGGAGTCAGATTACAGACGAGGAAGATGAGCCAGGACCTTCTGATTGGCTTGTCATTTCATGTACATTCATTGATTGTTTTGTGATATATATTCTCTGAGTTCAGGGTTACTCAGGTGTGTCCGGACCTCCCGTACCAGCCGAGGTGCATGTGCTTAGGGACAGAGTAGCGAATAGACAAATTGTGTTAAAGTTGTATTGCTCAGGGAATAAACTTTTGATTGAATTTAATTACCAGACCCTTTGCATTCTTTTTCATCCATAAGAACACTACAGTCCCCAGGCTGTTGTGAAGTTCGAAAAGATTCGAGCGCACACAGCAGTCTGGCGTTAGCCAGGCTAGGTAAAAACATCCAGAAAAACTAAACCAGGCCTTTGACCCGTTGTTTTGGGAGGTCCACAAATCCGGGGCCGGGTCACGGAGGCAGCAGTCTCAGCAGATGCCCAGACTTCCCGATCCACACCTCCTCCAGCTGTTCTGGGGTGACCCCGAGGCACTTGTCCCTTTGATATTGTTATCAAATCAAACATCTGCAGCCGACTCATTTTTTTTTCAGTTTTCAGGTTTTGTTCCAGTTCGATCTCTAACATACATAAACTTTTGCCTGGAAACAAAATAATCCCTAATCTTCAAAATAACACGTTTAATTATTCACTGATTCAATGTTTCTCACGGATTTATTTGGGAAATTGACATTTCAAGGCCAAACTTTCCAAAAATGGCAAAAATTCACATTTGCATGGTTGAATCTTAACAATGTTCCAAGTAGAACTTCAATATGCAACAAGAAGAAATGGGAGTGAGACAAAAAAGTATTTTTTTTATTGAAAACAACCATTGAACTCTTCATGGAACCGCCACCTTAACGTGGTGGAGGGGTTTGACCTGAATGATCCTGGAGCTCTGTTGTCGGGGGCTTCGTGCCCCTGGTAGGGTCTCCCATGGCAAACAGGTCCTAGGTGACGGGTCAGACAAAGAGCGGTTCAGAAGTCCCCTATGAGAGACCAACAGGCCCGGTTAGAACCATGAGGCCGTCCTTCTGTGGACCCACCACCTGCAGGAGGAGCCATAGGGGCTGGTGCAATGTCATTTGGGCAGCTCCAAAGGCTGCCCCACGACCCAGCAACGGACAAGTGGAAAAAAATTGATGGATGGATGGATGGAACCATTAAACTGAAATAGTCTGTTTTTGCAGCTGATCAGAAGTTTAAGACCACATGTCTTTAAAAGGCCAAATCTGTGCACAAATGTGGATTTAGTGTCATTTTCCATCAGGTATTCACACTGCCATGACATCCTGATGCCAAACGTGATAAAAAAAATAATTTTGAACATGTTTGGGTTATTGAGCTGCATAAGCAGGGCCATCGCTGCTGAGGTGGGACACAGTAACACAGTCATTTAGAATTTCTTAGAAGATCCTGAGGGATATGGGGGGAAAAAAGTCAAATGGAGAACCCAAAAAAATGTCATCAGCGTTGAGCCAGAGGATCCGACTGGCTGTCTGTCAAGACACTGGACGATCCTCGACTCAAATGAAGCCGATCTCTGGAGCCGACTGCAGCTCAATAACCATCAGAGGCATCTGCGACTGAAGGCCTTCAAAACAAAAAAGCATCTCCAAAGGCCTCATCTCCTCGAACGGCACAGAACTGTCTGTTTGGACTTTGTAGAGAGACCAAACATGGGACACTGAAAGGAGGAAGAAGTTTTATTTTCTGATGAGAAAAAATGTGATCTGATGGTTTCCAATGTTACTGGCATCACAAGCAGATCCATCTGAGATGTTTTCTACGCCCCACAGGGAGGTGGCGCCATAATGATCTGAGGCTTTTTCCTTCAGTGGAACAAAGGAGCTCCAGGTGGTACAGTGCCAGTACAAAGGTCGAACGGCTGCTGGCTCTGTACAGATGTTACAGAGAGCATCCCTCAGATTGAGGCCCTCATCTCTAGGAATCTCTGGTTATTGGGCTGCAGTTGCTCCAGTAATGGCATAATTTGGGTCGAGGATCGTCCAGCCAATCAGATCCTCCTGCTCAGTGCTGCTGAATTTTTTTTGAATCTTCCACTTGATTTTTTGTTCCATAACTCTCAGGATCTCAGAAATTCTAAATGACTTGTCTTATTGTGTCCCACCTTAGCAGCTTATTTTAAAACTAAACAAGATCCAAAATCCCTCTGAAAAAGTGTCTGTAACTAATATCTCACAAAATAAAAATCAATTTAAACCTAGCTTATTCAGATTTCGGCGCCGAAAAATATGGATCTTTAACTATATGGAAATATGGATCTTTAACTATATCCCCATGGTCTAGGCGAAATCTCCCCAGTATTTAAGCCTATATCCAGCTCATTTTGTGCCGGTAGCAAGTGGCTAGGCTAGGTTAGCCCTGTTATGTTTTTATGTTATATTATGTTGTTTTACAAGATGTTTTTGTACATCTTGCCATGTTTTTGTGGAGTTCAGCGGATTTTTTACTGCCAAAGCTCTTTGCTAGCAATGAACAGAGGATGTGTTTTAAAAGTAAACACACAGTTAGCATCTGAGCTAAAGACTTTTGAGCAGCATTTGACCTACAAATCCAGAGATATCATCTTCTGAAGCGCTGACAGGTCACAGAGGGTCCCCCGCACCTGCAGCGCAGTGGAGGCGTCACAAGAGGCGCTACAGGAAACAAAAAGGGGCAAACGAGGAGGTATCCAAGCAAGACTCACAGCTAAACCACACAGGCCTTCTATCCCTAGTATTGTTCTGGCTAATGTACGTTCACTGGACAATAAGCTGGATTATATTCGTCTGCTACGCTCCTCTCGGAAGATGGTGAAAGAAAGTTGTGTTTTTATATTCACTGAGACTTGGCTCAATGGTAATATACCGGACAGTGGAATCCAGCTTGAGGGGCTTTCCTGCTGCAGAGCGAACAGAGTGATCTCCGAGGGAGGTAAGACACGCAGAGGTGGTCTCTGTGTCTACACCAATGACGCCTGGTGCCGTGATGTCGCCGTGGTCTGCAGACACTGCTCACCCCTCGTGGAGTTTATGATCATTAAGTGTCGACCTTTCTACCTGCCCAGGGAATTTACTGTTGTACTGCTTGTGGCTGTCTACATCCCACCCACCTCCAACATCAAAAACAGGAAAGAGGCACTGAATGAACTGTTCCAGAGTGTCAGTGACCAACAGACAGCCCACCCAGATGCCTTTCTCATCTTAGCTGGGGATTTTAACCACGCAGACCCAAAGAGCGTTTTCCCCAAAGTCTATCAACACATTGACTTTCCAACAAGGGGAAACAACATCCTGGATCTGGTTTACACCACCAAAAAAGGAGCGTACAAGGCACACCCCCTGCCCCATCTTGGTACCTCAGACCACATAACTATTCTGTTACTGCCAGCATACAGGCCACTGGTTAGAGTCACTAAACCGGTTCGGAAACAGATTCAAGTGTGGAGTGAAGACTCTAGAGAAACTCAAGGACTGCTTTCACACAACGGATTGGAATATGTTCAAGCAGGCTGCCATTCACAACAATATCACTGATCTCCAGGAGTATACAGAGACTGTCACTGCCTCACCAAGTGCACTGAGGATGTTACAGACTCTAAGACCATCATTATCAGGTCCAACCAGAAACCTTGGATTACAAGTGAAGTCCTCAGGCTCATGAGGGTCCGGAATGCTGCCTTCAAATCTGGTGACAAGGAGAAACTGCGGACAGCTAGGGCCAACCTGTCCCGCGGCATCAAAAAAGCCAAGAAGCAGTACTCCAAAAAGATCACTTCAGAGACACTCGGAGTCTGTGGGAGGGGATAAAGACCATCACAGACTATAAACCTCCTCGACAAACCTGTGACAGTGACACCTCTCTGTTGAACGCTCTAAATGAATTCTTTGCTCGCTACGAGGCACTCAACAGAACCCCAGCACAAAAGTCAACACCCTCTCCTGAAGACCAAGTGCTGAAGCAATCTCCAGAGAGTGTGAGAAGATCTCTGAGCAGGATCAACGTACGCAAAGCACCGGGTCCAGACAACATACCAGGTCGTGTACTGAAAGGTTGCGCTGATGAACTCACTGAAGTCTTCACAGACATTTTTAACACATCTCTGCAGCAGGCTGTGGTCCCAACGTGCCTCAAAGCGACCACCATCATTCCTGTACCAAAGAAGTCACCACCATCCTGCTTTAATGACTACCACCCAGTAGCACTCACTCCAATTCTTATGAAGTGCTTCGAGCGGCTCGTCATGGAACACATCAAGTCTGTTCTCCCTCCCACCCTGGACCCATACCAGTTTGCTTATCGGTCCAATCGCTCAACTGAAGATGCCATCTCCACTGCACTTCATTCAGCCCTCACTCACCTTGAAACAAAGGACTCTTACGTTAGAATGCTGTTTTTAGATTTTAGCTCAGCATTCAACACTATAATCCCACAGCAGCTAATACACAAACTGCTCCACCTGGGGATCAACACATCACTGTGTAACTGGCTGCTGGACTTTCAGACGGGGAGACCACAGGCTGTACGTGTCGGCGGAAAGTCCTCCAGAACCATCACACTGAACACGGGGGTCCCCAAGGCTGTGTGCTGAGCCCCCTCCTGTTCACACTGCTGACCCATGACTGCGCTCCAAAGTACGACTCAAACCTCTTCATCAAGTTTGCAGACGACACAACAGTGGTGGGTCTCATCAGCAACAGAGACGAGTCAAACTACAGGAGGGAGGTGAGCAGTCTGGCCATGTGGTGCACACAGAACAATCTCTCTCTAAATGTAGAGAAGACAAAAGAGATTGTTGTGGACTTTCGGAGGAACAGTTTCGTGCACAGGGCCATCGGGAAGCTGAACTCCCTACCCTCCCTCCCACCCCTCTTCCCCCGACCCGCTCCACAATCAAGGATGAGAGAAATATAATTTCAAACCATGTGAATGGTTTGACAAATAAAAAATCTTGAAATCTTATGTTACAATCGCCCACAGCTCATCGTTGATGAAAAGTCTGCAATAAACCACAAATGCATCAAGCCCGGCTCAGTGTGTGATCATAATAAAGGCTGCTCTATGTAGTTACGGCTTCACTAATTGTGTTTCCATCAGAGAAAATGCGCATCTGTCTAAAATGCGCATAATAAATGCGTATAACAAATCGAATTTTCACAAGTTTCCATCCAAGAGTGTTTGCGAATCTTGGCTTTGGTTACCATTGTTACAGTAGGCAGCTGCATGACGCAATTGCAGCATTTACCCAGCAGAGGGCGCACTGTACGTTTTTGATGTCACTTGAAGTACAAGCTTTTTAGTATTGAGAATGAGGAGTTGTCGTCACGGCACAGAGCCCCCCCCGCCGATCCCACCCTCGCCGCCATAGTGGTTGCAGTCCGGCAGCAATACACATCGTTTACGTGTGTTGTTAACGCCGTAGTAGCGGAGGTTCTTGCAATTCCGCACTGTTTTACCATGCCTGGAAGTCACTGCTGTGTTAAAACTGCTCCAATACCTCACACGATAGACATGGAAAACGTAGGAACAATGGGATACAGTTTTTTAGGTTACAGAAATGGACACAGCATCAAGGAGCGCAAGTCTCTGACCTGTCAAAACATGTTGGAAACGTTTGTGTACATTGAACATCTCGTAACAATGTAGTGTTTACGAAACACGCACTTTATTACTTTGTTATTTTGGTCAAGAAGTGTCCGCTAAATGCAATGTAATGACAACACCCTAAAACCATGTGAAGAAAGTTACTTTTGCCAGTACAACGCTGTTTTCACCAGCTGGAGGCTTGTAGAGCCAAGTCCTGGATCCAGCCACAGCAGAAAGTCTCGTAACTTTCCAAAGACTTGTAGCTTTTAAACTCCTGCATCGTGTAGTAACTTACACCAAATACAAGGTAGTTTACTATGTCCATGTATGTGCACGGAGGTAAATGGTCCAGGTCTCCGCTGCAGGGGGTGCATACCTATGTTCCCCAGGTCCTATGTTCCCCGGGTCCTATGTTCCCTGGGTGAGTTTTTTTTTCCCGTAGGTGAGTTGGTACTTCAACCAATAACAAGTCATGAGAGTGAAATGTTTATCAAGCAGCTTAACCCTGACCCTGCCCTAGCCACTAACATTAAGGATAGTGGGCTGGTGCCTAATCTTAATCAATAGAAGTGGGGGAACATAGGTACTGGGGAACATAGGTACCAGGGAACATAGGGCTGACCCCGCTGCGGGAGGTCGTGTGTTGATGTTTTGGATGTCCGCAAGCTTCTCCAATACCACTGTTTTGCGCTTGGTATGAGCTTGTTCCTTGTTTCTTTTCTTTCGCCTTATCTCTTTGCATTGCTTTACTGTCTTCCTTTTCGTTGTCGTATTCGTAGATCCGTCTCTGTGTCGCCGAAAACGTAAATGCGCAAAATTTAAAGTGCTCTGGAATATGAGGAATGCGTGAAATTCTGGGGATGTGGCCCCAATCGGCCGTCAACATGGCTGACAGGCTCAGAGCCCCCCGAAATCACCCCAACTCGGCACGTGACTCCTCATTCTCAATAGTTTTTGGCCAAATTAATTTACCATGTTGGAATTAGCTGCTTGTTTTTACTCGTAATGCCATGAATAAATGTTAATTTAGGCGACCTACACACTAAAGCTAAGCAAAAGTATCTTACCTAACTAGCTGCTACTACTCTGAAGTCTTGCATGACCTGTAAAGGCTGAACAAACAAAAACTATCCCAGAGTGAGTTTACTACGTTTTCTAATGAGGATCAGGCGGCGTCTGCGTCTCCGGGCAAGTTTTTTGTTGGCTAACTTGATCCATAGTTGCAGACAGTGCACTGTTGTTAGCATAAATGCTGCGGCAGAGACAGCGATGTTTGAGCCTCTGCATCTGGGAAATATTTTTGGACTAGAGACGACCTGCTACTGATGGATTACTTTTCCTCTTCACTTCTGTCCACAGGTATAGGCCACGCCAACAGTCACGTGTACTTTTTATTCGCTACGTCAAACTTTATGCGAACAAACTGTTTCCATCTTCCAAAATGCGCATTTACGCTTATACGCACAAATCAAAAACACCTCAAGCGAGCGGATAACATTTTTATGCGAATTAAGAGTTTAAATGCGAAATTTGGTGTTTCCATCACTCCTTACAAATGCGAAAATTCAAAATGCGCATTAAATCCAGTGATGGAAACGCAGTTATTGACGTTATTAGTATATCATAGTTGTTTTCTCGATGCGAGCTAACTGAGCTAACAGCTACAGTTTTCTCCCGGAGCTAATTGTAGATGATGTGGGCAATAAACTACAAAATCAGCCAGCCCAGCTCAGTGTGTGATCATTGTTAAATGGTTCTTTATGTAGATGGTGGTTTTATTGACTTTATTCGTGCGTATTTCTCGTTTTTTTCACGTGATGACCGGAGATTTCGTTTGTAGCATTATCTTTCTCCGGTGGTACTGCTAACAAATTATATTTTATATTTTGCTCAAATGTTATCCCTCCTGGAACCGTCACCTTAACGTGGTGGAGGGGTTTGAGCCTGAATGATCCTGGGGGCTCTGTTATCGGGGCCTTCATGCCCCTGGTAGGGTCTCCCATGGCAAACACGTCCTAGGTGACGGGTCAGACAAAGAGCGGTTCAGAAGCCCTTATGAGAGACCAACAGGCCCAGTTAGAATTGTGAGGTCGTCCTTCTGTGGACCCACCACCTGCAGGAGGAGCCATAGGGGCTGGTGCAGCTCCAATAGCTGCCCCCACGACCCAGCAACGGACAAGTGGAAGAAAATGGATGGATGGATGGATGGATGGATGGATGGCTCAAATGTTACTCAGCTTTCTTTAGTTTGATCATTTTTGTGATGTTTATAGTTTCACTTCCTTATTGGACACTGACAGGAAGTCACATAGAGGCAAACCATTTTAAACTGTTGCCGTGCCGACCAATGGGAAATGAGCAGAGGTGAGTGGAGTAGCCAAAATATTTACTCAAGCAAGAGTAACGTTACTTTAAAATATTTTTACTCAAGTACAAGTAAAAAGTACTTTGAGAAAATGTTACTGGAGTAGTGCTAGCACTGAGTACCTGTTTAAGTGTAAAGTCTGATTCAGTCGAAATTTACTTCAATAGTCGTGACATAAATTATGAGAAACAAAATGTAACATTTTTTAAAGATTTTCAAAGAAATGCTATAAAAAAACAAATAATTATGAAGATGTTATACTGTACACATCTTATTTACTTGTCAAAATGAAGATTTTTCACTTAAAGATTTACTCACTGTGGTACGAGTTACTATCTTTAAAAGTACAGATACTTCCAGTGTTTCCCACACATAGACTATTCTGTGGCGCACCGCCACAGAATCAACACCGCGCGCCACATATTGAGTTTCTTTTTTTTTTTGAAACGCTATTTAAACACTTATCGTATAGCACCGCCGCAGCGGTCAATTTGACTGCTGGGGGGGGGTTTAAATGCAGCGGCCCTATAAGCCAGTACCCTGGTACCGGGCCGCAGAGAATTTTCTCCTATGTCTCTTTGGCCTGTCCACACGCCAATTAGCTCGTATATATGAAACTCCTGATAGAAAGTCTCCCTACATATCCTTTGGACTCCAGTTCATCTGGTTTTATTACAGAGTCAGCGCAACCTCGTGCAGCTGCATGTGTTTACGCGCAGCTCCAACGTCTTTCTGTCACCAGCGCCGCTGAGCGTCTGCTCTCTCCCTTTCCCCTCAGCTCGCGCTAATTCTTCCAAAAGCTCATCGCGTTGCAGCCTCACAGGTTTTCGTCACAACCTTATGCTTTCACAGGACGGAGAGCCGTATTTATCCCACTGCTGCAGCGGGAGGCGGACACAGGAGAGAAACGGAGAGACCTCCGCGGCACAATCTCTCCTGTGTCCGCCTCCCGCTGCAGCGCTGCGATCAAAGGGCTGCGTTGCATGCTGTAAAAACGTGAACCCCCCCAACCGCCACACATTGCCTTCAAACCTGTGGGAAACACTGACTTCATTCAAGTACTGTATGAAAAAAACTTGCAAAAGTACAATTTCTTCAAAAAGTTACTTAAGTACATGTACTTGAGTAAATGTAACTGAGTACTACCCACTTCTGAAAATGAGTTAGTCAAACAGCTATGGACTTCCACTTCCTGTCAGTTGCTTAAAGGATCCGTATCATGCTATTTTATCCATTCCAAAGTAAACTATAGGCAGTTATATGATATATTGTACATCTATCACTACAGAGTATTCATTTTTGTGAGAAATGTAAGTATTTTCTGGAGGTATTTTTGAAACCCAGAAGACAAGATGCTTCAATTCAGTTAACTCCACCCAGAGCTGGTGCTGGCCCTTCTGGGGCCCTATAAGCAAAATCCACCCGTGGGCCCTACAGTACCTACGCATCCAATGGCTATTTGACGAAGAACGAACCCATTTACGGTCAAAAACAGTTCCATTGTGCAGTGCAGGGTAGAAGTGGAACATAATGACCTCAATTGAGGCCCTGCCCCACTGTGTGAGAACCACTAAGCCACTGTGAGACTGGGATTCAGGACTACTACTAGTCTATTTCCCCCACTTTTTAAAATAGTAGTGGTCACATTCTGTCACCTCTGGTTCCTGACCCGCTGATTTAAAACTAACGGAAACCTGCACCTGACGGTTATTTCTGTCTCACCACTGAGAATAGGTTGCGTTCACGTTATAGAATTCTATTTCAGTTGGAGGGCAGGTGCCAATACAACTCTATGGGAGAGAAACAGTTTTTGAAAGAAATTTCCAAAATAAAACGTCCAAATGTTTTCTCTGATCATCATGTGATGGTGACTGGAATTTCATGGATGAAAGTCCTTTCTACTGGCCAACATCAAGCACATGTTTTTGAATATTGTCTCTACTTTTGGTAGTATATGGTACAATTAGACATACAGTATGTTCATATGTGCTGGAAGATATGACTTTGAACTTTGTGACAGCTTTTGTTTCATGTGAATTGGCCTCAAGAATTACAGAGAAATTAGCAGTGATTTAAGACTAGAAATCTGCATTTTGAGCGTTACTATGGTTAGGCCATAGAATTTTCAGTTGCCCTCCACCTCAATTTTAAACTATAGGCTCTTTAGAATGTTGTGATGTCACGTGAACACTACCTATTAGCCCGTGAGTAGCCATTCACATTAAGAGAACCAGAGTTACTGTAAGTATCTGCGCTCTTGAGAACCGTGTGGATTCAACTCCCCTTTGAGACAAAAAGGCCACGTGTACGGCTTTTTACTCTCGTATATTCGCCAAACTACTGTCCTGATATTAGAAATAGGGTGACCAGATGAGTTGCCCTGAAATTCGGGAAGAGGGGGTTCATGTGTTTTGTTTTGTTTTATCATAAGCCACATTCACAATTACACACATTATGTAGCGTGCTGCGATCAATGGGCTGCGCTCCATGCTTTAAAAACGTGAGCCATTTACGCACGTTTCTAAGCGCGCTCCCCCCGGTCCCGAGCAGGAAAAAGGTTGGGGACCCCTACTTTAGAACATTGTTCAGTGAGCAGTTTTTGTTGTAGAGCTCGCCCAGATCAAGCCCCTCTTCCATATTAAAAGCGCACACAGCACTTTCCACATTCTAATTCTAAAAATATTTAATATTAAATATACGTCCCAAATTTTTCGGGACGTATGGTCAACCTAGCTAGAATCAATAAGAAGAGAGTTTAAATGGGTGTGTGGCGATGCAGCCCCAAGTCCGAGCAGAGAAAACATGAGAGCAGCGCCCGGGACATGGGTGACACAGGAGGTGAAGCGAGCACCGGGAGACAGACAGCCAAGTGGGGACGCGAAGGGGAGAAGCACTCGCACCTTGGAAGTGACGGGGGGAAGGCGGTAGGTCTTTCCTGCTCATCCACTTCAGCAGACTGCTACGTTTTGGTGTTATATGTGACAAAGCTGGCGGAGAGTGAGCGCTGTCAGAGAGCCTGTCACGGTAACAATGCGTTGATTAATCAGTGAAACAACACCGTAGTTTGACTGAGCTGCGGGGCCCTTGCGTAGTTTGCGTATAGGAAAAAACGTCTCTGACTCCACCCCTCTCTCCGAGTAGATGCAGCCCATGCAACTTTAGCAGTAAAAGAAATATATATATATCACAGTAAAAACGGAAGTTACTTCACCATGCAGTTATAAGGAGTTGACATGTGCAACACAGCTTCATAAATGGCTAACACACACACTAACACCGTTTTGATTGACTCACCGCTCTCCCTCTGGCCTCAACGATTGGGTGTTTCCATTATGGGACTCGCGTTGGTTATAAAAGTTAATCCACTTTGATTCTGGCTAAGGTTCACCAAGCATCCATCAGTGATAGTCACAAACACTATTTTGGCTGATAGTCACTGAATCCCGGAAAGAAATTCCAACTTCTGGCGAGTGGTCTCTTCTTTAGGACGGTTGAATAAAGTCCTGCACTTTTCTCCCTGACATTATTGTTAGGTAAGAAAAAAGAACAGGTGTCCAGAGTAGGTTAGAAAGAGCTCCTTCTTCACAACTTTCTGTGCAAACATGACATCTGTTCAGACGCTCAGGGGTGTGTTTGTTTACTCCACAGGGGCAGCGGTACGCGTCAAGGCCTTTATTTTTCTTGTTTCTTTCTTACAACAGAAATAATGAAAAAGCTGTTTTATAAAATCAAATCCGTAAGGCATTACATTACAGACGTCGGGCACTTCTGATTTGACACTGACGTAAAATCATAGACCGTTAAAAAGAATAGACTCCTCCTCCTCACTCCTCCCCGTTTACCATAATGACCGCGTTTGAGGGGAAATCATGGCAGATTTACAGACTCCTCCTCCCCAGCTCTGACGAAGCATGTTCCTAATAAGGGCAAAAGGGCGGGATCTTCACTGTAGACTCGGCCCTTGCGTGACGTGTAGCTCGTGCAGCTCCAATGCTAACAGTCCAACCCTCATTAGTACGAGATTTCTAAAATGTTTCTTACGAAAACTAGCCTTTCTTTAATTGTAACTAACCCAGCGTTATCTCAGGAGGAATATCTAGCTGTAGAAAGTTCCAAAAAATTAGGCACCAGGCTCTAAAGTTGTTTTGAACGTGTCTAAAGTGTTCCTAATGGGAGACTAGCGGCTATATGGAGGTACTACAGCAATGGCGGCCTCTAGTGTTGTGGTCATAAAGCAGAGCAGCCAGCGGCCATTGCATAAAATACGTCAGAGTGTCACAACTCAGGCGTTTTCCAGGAGAGGGCGGAGCAGCTGCTCAGAGAGCAGGATTCAGGAGGATTACTTAGAACTGCGTGAATGAAGCCAAAAAACACTCTGGGGGTGTTTTTGAGAAGGAAATAGTAACAACATGGTTAAAAGCTCAAAAAAGTCAATTTTGCATGATATAGGACCTTTAAAAATTCAAATAAAAATTCACTGAAATAAAATTATAATTATTATGACTTACAACAGGTGTTATCCAGCTGAATTAGTCATATTTACAAAATCATTAAAACCTGTTATACAGTATGCACAGGGAAAAAATATGTATTTCTTGTTTTGTTACTTCATTCTTCATAATCATTTCTTTTTATTTGTTTTTATGGTATTTTCTTTGAAGATATTACAATGTTCACTTTATTATGAAGCCTAGGCGTTAATTCAACCTGGTAGACTAATTTCAGCATCATCAACCTCCAGCCAATGATCACTCCCGAGAGGGCCACACCTCCTCCTCAGCATCAGCACAAGAGCCGCACCTGCGTAGCAGCCAATCATCGCCCGCTTTTAAGCCCCAGCAATCATGATCCGCACGCTCCCAGCTGCGCTGCAACTTCTGTTGCGTCCCCGCGCGTTACCTGGGTCCTGGCGTCGTTCTCTTCCTCCATAGCACATGTCCCTGAACGCTGCTCCACTGGATTGACGCACGCTGCCCCTGACACGTTCAGTTCTCGTGTGGTTCCCTCATCTGGCTTCTCTCAGCTCCGTTCTCTTCCTCATGACGTGGCCCCGACGCTCGCTCCTCTGGATTTTCGCACGCTGCCCGGTTTTCGCGTGGTTCCCTCATCTAGCTCCTCTGGACCTGTTTTCTTCCTCGATGGCGTTTCCTGACGCTCGCTCCCCTGGACCGCCGCGCCTGCCCCTGATGCCCGGGGCGGGCGCCCTACGTGAGCTGTATGCACCTACGCTCGCACGCACGCACGCTCACGTGCTTGTCTTATGCGCTTGGGCCGGTGATTCATACGCTGTTCGCAACGCGGACTGGTAGGCTATTTCTGCAGCTTTCTCATTTAGGTCTGTGGTTTTTGCTTCGTTCATGTACTCCTGAGTTGCTGTTCCGGTTGCCCCTTACTCAAGCATCTTGGCTGCATTTTCTCGTAGTGATCACTTAACTCGGGGATATTCGTATCTCGTTCAGCGTCGTGTTCAACTGGTCGCTTGGCACTCTCATTCAACACTGTACTGCAATCGTCGTCGTCCCCTAACGCACCGTCAGGGGCTTTTGTACCGCGCTCTCTCCAGTTACTTCGTCGTGGCGCTCAGAGCCGTTTTTTCCTACAAGCAACTACGCATGGTGCGCAGGGCCCCGCGTCTCGGTCGAACTATGGTGTCGTTTCACTGATCATTCAATGCGTCGTTACGAGGACAGGCGATCTACAGCGCTCACTCACACTCCTCCTACTTTGCTGCGTTTTAGTGTAATATATGGCAGTCTGCTGAAGCAGGCGAGACCTACCGCCTTCTCCCCGTCACTTTCTCCCCTTCGCGTCCCCGCTTGGCTGTCGTCTCCCGGTCCGCGGGCCACGGCTGCATCTCGTGCCCCGGGCGCTGCTCATGTTTCTCTGCTCGGACTCTGGGCTGCATCGCCACACACACTTTTAACACTCCTTGTTTCTAGCAGAGTATCAGGACAGTAGTTGGCAAATAGACAGAGTAAAGCCGTCCACGTGGCATTTTGTCTCAAGGAGGAGTTGACTCCACACAGTTCTCATGAGCACAGTTACTACAGTAACTCTGGTTCTCTGAATGTGCGCAGTCTAAACGACTCATTGGTGAGACGGACGTAACCGTCAGGTGCAGGTTTCAGTTAGTTATAAATCAGTGGTTCCCAATCTGTGGGTCAGGAACCAAAGGTGAGAGCTGTGACCTTCACTGTTTTTAAAAAGTGGGGAAATGACTGGGGTTTAGGACCACTATTAGTCTGACAGTGGTCAGTGGTTCTTGCACAGAGGGGCAAGGCCTGGATCGAGGCCACCATGTTCCCCTTCTACCCTGCACTGCCGCACGGTGGACCTGTTTTTGATGTGAACAGGTTCGCTCTTCATTGAACAGCATGGGATGCGACCTGTAGGGCCCGTGTGGTTTCCTGCTAGGGCCCCAGAAGGGCCAGCACCGGCGCTGGTGGCGCTCATTCGGTTCTGGTCGCGCTCACTTTACCTCGTCGCCCGCCGTCTCCCAGGCTTGCCGGCCAATATGCCCCTGCCTCACGGCGCTGTTTTCCTGCCTCGTGTCGTTGCCTCACCGCCCGCTGTCTCCCGGCCTTGCTGTGTTCCTGCTTTGCTGGCGCTGCGCTCCTGTCTCGCGTCGCTGCCGTCTCTACGCCTTGCTGGCCGCCGTGTCCCGGCCTCAAAGGCCACTGTGTCCCCGCCTTGCCAGCGCTGCGTTCCTGCCTCGTGTCCCGACCCGTCTCTCTGCCTCACTGGCTGCTGTGTCCGGCCTCATGTCTCTGCCGTGTCCTGGCCTCGCCGGCCGCTGTGCTCCGGCTTCACCGCCCGCTGTCGCCCGCTGTCACCCTCTGCCTCGCAGGGTCAAGTCGGATTTCATTTGCCGCTCCGCGTGCTGTTCTCTGCTCGCCAGTCTTTCGGGGACAACCCGGCTCGCTTTTTGGGGGGTAACATCTCCTCGGCTCCATCAAGCCCTATTGATCTTTCACCAAGCGCAAGACACGCTTCCCGTGTCGTATTAATCGGGTGTCAAACATTTCTTATTGGGCATCACATTCCCAGATTTGAACGCAATCCAGGGTCCCGTCTTCTAGTTCAGCCAGGTCCGTCGGGCCTGGTCAGTCAGGTGCCGCATCTTAGCTGCCACTCAAGGCATATCACAGCTCCCTAAAACAGCTGGGCAGCTGATCAACCTCAGCATTCGCTCCATACATTCCTCATTAGCAGCTCAACGTTCTCTCATTCATAGCAAGCTATGCACAAATAACTGGTGGTGGTCGTTCTAATATTTTTCTATGTCATCAAGGTTCCGCTCTCACAGGCACGCCCTCTACGCTTCTCACAGGCACGCCCTCTACGCCTCACAGGCACGTCAGAACACTCCTCTCAGCGCCTTTCTTTTAGCTTTTATGGGCTAGAAGAATTTACATCCCCAATTCTCAGTTCGTACCAGCTAGAGACTTGACTTTTTCCGATCTGTGCTTTTACCCAGGCATTTCAGTGTATTTCTCAAACATTCACAGCTGGGCCGCTGGTCGACTTCAGCATACTCGAATTACATACGCCCGGAATTGTCCTCCATGTTAGCAGCTCAACGCGAGTTACTACAAATAAATGGTGGTGATTCGTCTCCTTAACATGTTTCTTCCATTAAGGTTCCGGCCCTCAACGCCACTACGGCACGCCCACCACTACGGCACGCCCGCCACGCCCATCTCTACGGCACGCCCCTCTCTACGCCACGCACGGCACGGCCCTCTCTACGCCACGCACGGCACGCACGCCACTACGGCACGCCCATCTCTACGCCACTACGGCACGCCCATCTCTACGCCACTACGGCACGCCATCTCTACGCCACTACGGCACGCCCTCTCTACGGCACGCCCATCTCTACGCCACTACGGCACGCCCTCTCTACGGCACGCCCATCTCTACGCCCTCTCTACGGCACGCCCATCTCTACGCCACTACGGCACGCCATCTCTACGCCACTACGGCACGCCATCTCTAAAGCACGCCCATCTCTACGCCACTACGGCACGCCATCTCTACGCCACTACGGCACGCCATCTCTACGGCACGCCCATCTCTACGCCACTACGGCACGCCCTCTCCACGGCACGCCCATCTCTACGCCACTACGGCACGCCCTCTCCACGGCACGCCATCTCTACGGCACGCCCATCTCTACGCCACTACGGCACGCCATCTCTACGGCACACCCTTTTTACGCACTACGGCACGCCCATCTCTACGCCACTACGGCACGCCATCTCTACGCCACTACGGCACGCCATCTCTACGGCACGCCCATCTCTACGCCACTACGGCACCCCATCTCTACGCCACTACGGCACGCCCTCTCTACGGCACGCCCTTTTTACGCACTACGACACGCCCATCTCTACGCCACTACGGCACACCCTCTCTACGGCTCACAGGCTCATCTCTCCGAGTAAGCTGTTAGCCTTTCCGCATTGGCTTTAAACATTTCATCGTACAATTACTTCATGCACCTATGTCTCTTTTCAATCTGCTTGGCTCGACCCCGGTGTTCTCTTTTTGGGGGAAGACATCCCTAACTATAAGCTGTTTACCTACACTGACTTATACATCGATGTCTACCGCCGGGGTCTGATCGCCAAAACTAATATACATATCAATAAATCTTTCTAATCACTGCTTTCGTCTGTTTGAGTCTATCCAGGTTGAAATGAAGCCTAGGCGTTAATTCAACCTGGTAGACTAATTTCAGCATCATCAACCTCCAGCCAATGATCACTCCCGAGAGGGCCACACCTCCTCCTCAGCATCAGCGCAAGAGCCGCACCTGCGTAGCAGCCAATCATCGCCCGCTTTTAAGCCCCAGCAATCATGATCCGCACGCTCCCAGCTGCGCTGCAACCCGCCTCCACCCCATCTCCGCCTTCCGTCACGGCTTCTACCTGCGCATCTCGCAGTCTCCACCCATACCACCACCAGCGTCCAGGCTCCGGGGGAAGACATCCCTAACTATAAGCTGTTTACCTACACTGACTTATACATCGATGTCTACCGCCGGGGTCTGATCGCCAAAACTAATATACATATCAATAAATCTTTCTAATCACTGCTTTCATCTGTTTGAGTCTATCCAGGTTGAATCATGTTTGGTTTCTCATCATTTATGTCACGCGGCACGGTAGTACAGCGGTTAGCGCTCGTGCTTCACAGCTAGAAGGTCCAGGTTCGATTCCCACCAGGGACCGTGCCTTTCTGTGTGGAGTTTGCATGTTCTCCCCGTGTCTGCGTAGGTTTCCTCCGGGTACTCCGGTTTCCCCTACCACTAAAACATGTACAATAGGTCAGGATGTATGAGAGTGTGTTTGAGAGCGTGCATGGGGGACGACGGATGGAAATTAGCCCAAGGCTACAATCCGGTGTGGCTTGTTCATTAACTTGCACTGTCCCTACCAAATAAACCAATAAATATAAAAAAACTGAAACATGAATCAAACTTTTACTCAGTTACTCTCACTACTATTTCACGTAAACACGTGAACATATTTTGTAGCACGAAATGAAAGCTGACGACAGAGGGAGGAGGATGTGAGATGTCCGAGCATGAAGCCAGGACAACAGCGAGACGAGAGCGGTACGAAGTGATTAAACTCCCGTTTTTACTGCTAAAAAGTCACCTGCATGATCCGCCGCTGTTACTCAAAGTCAGCGCCGCAGACAGAGCCCCGTTTAAAGGCTTCAGAGACGATCAGGGGGATGAAGGTGAGGCTCAGGGAGAGGACAGGGGAGACACGTGTGTTTGTGGTGTTGAGAGAGAGAGAGAGGGGCTGTTAACAGCTGTAGCTATATGGCACACCCATATTTTCTGTGGCACAGCCAAAGCTTCAATTCTGCCTATAACCACTGAGTTGTAGTGGAAGTAGTAGTTGTAGTAGTTGTTGTAGTCCTGTCAGTAGTAGTTGTAGTAGTAGTTGTTGTAGTCCTGTCAGTAGTAGTTGTAGTAGTTGCTGTTGTAGTCCTGTCAGTAGTTGTAGTAGTTGCTGTTGTAGTCCTGTCAGTAGTTGTTGTAGTAGCTCTAATCCTGTCAGTAGTAGTTTTAGTAATTGTTGTTGTTGTAGTCCTGTCAGTAGTAGTTGTAGTAGCTGTTGTTGTAATCCTGTCAGTAGTAGTTTTAGTAATTGTTATAGTGTCAGTAGTTGTTATAGTAGTTGCTGTTGTAGTCCAGTCAGTAGTTGTTGTAGTAGTTGCTGTTGTAGCCCTGTCAGTAGTTGTTGTAGTAGTTGCTGTTGTAGTCTAGTCAGTAGTTGTTGTAGTAGTTTGCTGTTGTAGTCCTTTCAGTAGTTGTTGTAGTAGTTGCTGTTGTAGTCCTGTCAGTAGTTGTTGTAGTAGTTGCTGTTGTAGTCCTGTCAGTAGTTGTTGTAGTAGTTGCTGTTGTAGTCCTGTCAGTAGTTGTTGTAGTAGTTGCTGTTGTAGTCCTGTCAGTAGTTGTTGTAGTAGTTGCTGTTGTAGTCCTTTCAGTAGTTGTTGTAGTAGTTGCTGTTGTAGTCCTGTCAGTATAGTTGTAGTAGTTTGCTGTTGTAGTCCTGTCAGTAGTAGTAGTAGTGTTTGTGTAGTAGTTGGTCCAGTAGTAGTTGTAGTAGTTGGTGTTGTAGTCCTGTCTGTTAGTTGTAGTAGTTGCTGTTGTAGTCCTGTCAGTAGTTGTTGTAGTAGTTGCTGTTGTAGGCCAGTCAGTAGTTGTTGTAGTAGATGTAATCCTGTCAGTAGTTGTTGTAGTAGTTGCTGTTGTAGGCCAGTCAGTAGTTGTTGTAGTAGATGTAATCCTGTCAGTAGGAGTTGTAGTAGTTGTTGTAGTAGTTGTTGTTGTAATCATGTCAGTAGTAGTTGTAGTAGTAGTTGTTATAGTCCTGTCAGTAGTTGTTATAGTAGTTGCTGTTGTAGTCCTTTCAGTAGTTGTTGTAGTAGTTGCTGTTGTTGTAGTCCTGTCAGTAGTTGTAGTAGTCCTGTCAGTAGTTGTTGTAGTAGTTGTAATCCCGTCAGTAGTAGTTTTAGTAATTGTTATAGTCCTGTCAGTAGTTGTTATAGTAGTTGCTGTTGTAGTCCAGTCAGTAGTTGTTGTAGTAGTTGCTGTTGTAGTCCTGTCAGTAGTTGTTGTAGTAGTTGCTGTTGTAGTCCAGTCAGTAGTTGTTGTAGTTGCTGTTGTAGTCCTGTCAGTAGTTGTTGTAGTAGTTGTAATCCTGTCAGTAGTAGTTTTAGTAATTGTTATAGTCCTGTCAGTAGTTGTTGTAGTAGTCCAGTCAGTAGTTGTTGTAGTAGTTGCTGTTGTAGTCCTGTCAGTAGTTGTTGTAGTAGTTGCTGTTGTAGTCCTGTCAGTAGTTGTTGTAGTAGTTGCTGTTGTAGTCCTGTCAGTAGTTGTTGTAGTAGTTGGTGTTGTAGTCCTGTCTGTTAGTTGTAGTAGTTGCTGTTGTAGTCCTGTCAGTAGTTGTTGTAGTAGTTTGCTGTTGTAGGCCAGTCAGTAGTTGTTGTAGTAGATGTTAATCCTGTCAGTAGTTGTTCTATAGTTGCTGTTGTAGGCAGTCGTAGTTTGTAGTAGATGTATCTGTCATAGGAGTTGTAGTAGTTGTTGTAGTATAGTTGTTGTAATCATGTCAGTAGTAGTAGTTGTAGTAGTAGTTGTTATAGTCCTGTCAGTAGTTGTTGTAGTAGTTGCTGTTGTAGTCCCGTCAGTAGTTGTTGTAGTAGTTGCTGTTGTAGTCCTTTCAGTAGTTGTTGTAGTAGTTGCTGTTGTAGTCCTGTCAGTAGTTGTTGTAGTAGTTGCTGTTGTAGTCCAGTCAGTAGTTGTTGTAGTTGCTGTTGTAGTCCAGTCAGTAGTTGTTGTAGTAGTTGCTGTTGTAGTCCTGTCAGTAGTTGTTGTAGTAGTTGCTGTTGTAGTCCAGTCAGTAGTTGTTGTAGTTGCTGTTGTAGTCCTGTCAGTAGTTGTTGTAGTAGTTGTAATCCTGTCAGTAGTAGTTTTAGTAATTGTTATAGTCCTGTCAGTAGTTGTTGTAGTAGTCCAGTCAGTAGTTGTTGTAGTAGTTGCTGTTGTAGTCCTGTCAGTAGTTGTTGTAGTAGTTGCTGTTGTAGTCCTGTCAGTAGTTGTTGTAGTAGTCCTGTCAGTAGTTGTTGTAGTAGTTGGTGTTGTAGTCCTGTCTGTTAGTTGTAGTAGTTGCTGTTGTAGTCCTGTCAGTAGTTGTTGTAGTAGTTGCTGTTGTAGGCCAGTCAGTAGTTGTTGTAGTAGATGTAATCCTGTCAGTAGTTGTTCTAGTAGTTGCTGTTGTAGGCCAGTCAGTAGTTGTTGTAGTAGATGTAATCCTGTCAGTAGGAGTTGTAGTAGTTGTTGTAGTAGTAGTTGTTGTAATCATGTCAGTAGTAGTAGTTGTAGTAGTAGTTGTTATAGTCCTGTCAGTAGTTGTTGTAGTAGTTGCTGTTGTAGTCCCCGTCAGTAGTTGTTGTAGTAGTTGCTGTTGTAGTCCTTTCAGTAGTTGTTGTAGTAGTTGCTGTTGTAGTCCTGTCAGTAGTTGTTGTGGTAGTTGCTGTTGTAGTCCTGTCAGTAGTTGTTGTAGTAGTTGCTGTTGTAGTCCTTTCAGTAGTTGTTGTAGTAGTTGCTGTTGTAGTCCTGTCAGTAGTTGTTGTGGTAGTTGCTGTTGTAGTCCTTTCAGTAGTTGTTGTAGTAGTTGTAATCCTGTCAGTAGTAGGGATGGGACGGTATGAGATTTCCACGGTATGATAACCTTGTTCGATGTCTGCCCAAAACTTCAAAGGCAGTCTTGTCATTATAATTTGCTGCTTGATTTCTTACTAAAGTAGTCGGTGCATTCATTCTCATATCAAAAAATAATCCTAATAGTATAGTATACAAAAAAGTGTCGCATCAAGCGGTCAACAAACTTGAGTGCTTGTCTAATAATTGACCGACTAGCAAACTGCATCAGGTAAAGGTTCCCACCTATGTCTAACCCTTATCCTGCAGTACCTAGAGGGTAAAGAATAATCATGTTATCTGCCTATGCGATGCATCAGATTATTGTTTGGAGACTTTAATGGAGTAGTGCGTAGGTTTGTTTACATCACGTAGTAGCTAGTAGTTTTAGCCCTGGAGGCGCGTGACAGCGAGCGGAGTTTGTAGCTAAATGAAAAACAGTGCGTCTTTGATGAGCATTTGGCAAAGGAAGGCCGAGCGTCTTCTGAAAAATAACACGTAAACAGTGTGGTCTAGAGCGTGTCTGATGAACGATGGACCGGATGATGAACAACCCAAACCACAAAGCTAACAGGTTAGCGTAACAAGAGTTAAAGCGCTTAACAGCTGCTTCTCAGCTGCACTTGGCAGCTTTTAACGCGACGGATCTGTAAAGGTGCGTACAGACCAAACGCTGACACACCACCAACTTCCATGTTAACCCTATGTAGACGTGCTTTGACGCGCTTCGAAATATAAGCAAAGCCGTCCGCGAGTATGAAGCGTAGCAAATGTGAGCGGATAAGGATAAACGCGCATCAGAACAGCGCGGTACACGAGCAGGGATGCCGCGCCCACTGCTTCATGCACTCAAGTAATCACAATCTGCACGTGCGTTCATTTACGCCTTGTCAACCAATCAGGGACTGGGCTCAAATAGTGAGCACAAGCGTCACCTGTTACCTGCAGCAGTGGCGTAAAAAGGGCATACGCAATATATGCCTTGCATAGGGCACCAATAGTGATGTCGGTCGTGAATCTTCCGGCTCTTTTGAACGAGTCTTTACAGTGAACGATATGAACGGGTTCGCGGAGGTGAAGTATTTTTTTTATTCCTCTTTGGGGTAGGGGCGTCACTTTAGTTGTGCAATCCAGCGGAGACAAGTGTCTGCGCAAGTTAAGAGACTAAAGGCAGTGAAAGGTAGAAAAGTGGTCAAATAAATGTTTTTATCTACATAACTTGTGCTGATTGTGGGTTTGTATCAGGCTCAGACTGTGTGTGCAGTGGCCCATGTGAAAAGAGAAATTGTTAGAAAATTGTCAATGGGTGGTATTTGATCCAGTGACCTCTTGTACTTCAGACAAGCGCACTACTACGGAGCCATAATTCCGGGCCGGTCTTCTTCAAATTCCCAGACTGAAATGAGGTCCAGCACGCCCCTGGAGGAGTGTAGGATTGGCAGAGGGACTGTCATCTCCACCCCCCACGAGGAGCTCAAAGTGAGCATAAGGCAACAAGTTTGAGAAATAAAAGTCCTAATGAAATAACACGGTTACAGAGGAGATCGCGTTGAAGCTTGCGTTGTTTTCTCCCCTCTTGCGCGAGGGCGAGAGAGGGAGAGGAGGAAAGGTTACGTGAATGAAGCAACAGAAGCTTAATCGGGCCGTGTGATTGTTTTTTTGTGATAACAAACTCCATAGAGGAAATATCGATGTTATATTGTGTGAAATAGTGACATTTTCGTTCAAATAAAGTCAATTCACAGGGTATTTATTTACTTTAAAAAAAAAAAAAACATCAAAGAGCCGTGTGTGTGTGTGTGTGTGTGTGTGTGTGTGTGTGTGGTAGTTGCGCCCCTGACCTGCACCATGGAGGACAAGTTGATCATGGCGGTTTGCGCTCGGCCTGAGTTGTATGACACGCCTCCTAATTATGACGCTTGCAAAACTTCACGCGCCGCAAACAGGCGTTTCTCGCGAGTGTGAAGCGGCAATGTTTGGCGTCCAACTAGAGGCTGACGGAGCGTGGACGCACGTTTGGTCTGAACGCACCTTTAGGATTGTAACGAAATCTGAACAAGCTCCTGACTCATGCTTTGCTCAGAACAGAACAAGAAGACCATGTCAGTGAGATTAGCTGATAAAAGAACGGTCGACACCATAATCATTCTGAACATAACGTGAAGTACAGATAAAATAAAAACACAGACACAAACAACTGATTCACTGGTAGGTAGTCACCCTCTCTGCGTAGAGACGTGCAAGACTAGGATAAAAGGCAACTGTCAACGGAGGTCTGGACTTCACTTCTCTTTCTCTGAAGTCACCAGCTGGTTATACTGTTTTGTAACTAGGAACAACGGCAATAAAAGCCTTTTTCTTTGAGACAACTTCTATCTCCAGTGTATGCAGTAAGAAACTAGAAATAAATATCAATAAATATCAAGTTATCAAGGTTAATAAATAGATAAATAAATAAATGGGACTACAATTAATAAACAGATATCAACTAAAAGCTAAGCTAAAAAGGTGGGTCTTGAGCCTGCTCTTAAAAACATGAACGTTCTCTGCGGTCCTGAGCTCCTCAGCCAGGTCGTTCCAGAGGCGAGGGCCAAAATATTGGAAAGACGCCTCGCCGTGAGTCTTTTTGTTGACTTTCGGAATAACTAGGAGACCCCTGCCGGAGGAGCGAAAGGGGCCGTGAAGGTTCATAAGGTAAAAGCAGTTCTGAAAGATAAGAAGGACCAAGACCATTAAGACATTTAAAAACCATTAAAAGAACTTTAAAATCGATCCTGAAAAACACAGGGAGCCAATGCAGCGACTCTAAAACCGGTGTAATGTGGTCCCGCCTCCTGGTCTTTGTCAGGACACGAGCTGCTGAATTTTGTAAAAGTTGTAAGCCTGAGATACTCTTTTTGGGAAGACCAGAAAGCAGGGCATTACAGTAGTCGATACGACTGGTGATAAAAGCATGCATTAGCCTCTCCGTGTTGGCACGAGAGAGAATGGGGTGGACTCTGGCTATGTTTTTAGATGGTAAAAACCTATCTTTGTGATATTCTTAATGTGTGGAATAAAAGCCAGCTCAGAGTCAAAAATCACGCCCAGGTTCTTCACCTGTGAGGAAGGATTAAAAGACAGTGACTGTAGTTTGGGTAAAAGTTTCTCTCTCTGGGCCTCAGGACCGATGACTAAAACTTCAGTTTGTTCTGGTTACGCTGGAGAAAGTTTTCTGCCATCCAGGATTTGATATCTAAAATGCAGTCCATTAGCCCGGTGTCATCAGGAGACATGGAGATGTACAACTGTGTATCATCAGCGTAACTATGAAAGCTGACTCCATGTCTCCTGATGACATCACCAAGAGGGAGCATATACAGGTTAAAAAGCACTGGCCTTAAAATCGAACCCTGGGCACACTAGTGCTGGGCGATATGGAAAAAACCTATATAACGATATGGATTATTTTATATCACGATAACGATACATATCACGATATACCACAATAATGTCAGTTTTCAGTTATTCTTTGAAAAGTTTGACAAAAATATCATTGCTTACTTTTCTTCAACTTTATTTTGAAGCAGTGGGTTTGCTATAGATAATTTATATAGCATATATTGTCAATGTCAGGAAAAATGTGAGACTGCAGGATAAATGGGCTAAACATGATCTGACCAGAGTCAACACGAATTTAACAACAGAAATGTGTAAACTCGTGCGTAGAGAACGACTTACTCAGAGCATCATCTGCTCCTCAATATCAAGGCTCATATTACACTAAAACAAATGTAAATTGGAGCTTATTATCGCCATTTTCTCAACTTTAATGTAATGTTTAAGAAACAGTGGGCGAGCAGTTTGTATTGTACGTCTTTAGCTGCTCTACGCGCTGCCCGATCCGTCTCTTACCTCCAGCACCACGCCTCTCCTCTCTTCTCTCTCGTGTGTTTAATCCAGATCCATGCGCTCTCAGTCAGCTCCGGTGTGAGACCCATCACTAAAAAGCTGTTTAGTTGCCGTGCGTAAAGCAGAGTGAAACCACGCGGTGTTTAACAGGGAGAGAGAGCCCCGCGTGCTCAGAGATGGATCAGCGCATATCGTAAAGCAGGGTGGTGTCGCAAAACCACAAGGCAGAGTTTCTTTGCGAAAAAGTTCTTTTTTATTCTTGTTTATAATCACTTAATATAAACTTAGACGATGCATAGTGACAAGACAACACTAATACATTCTTGTGGCCTATTTAATGACATATTTGCTTTAATAATTGATTAAATTAGGTTAGAAACGATAGAAACGATAGAAGAGAAATGGCACAATAGACACTTTTCTATCGTCCCCACGATATGTATCGTCATATCGCCCAGCACTAGGGCACACCACATGTAATTTTATGGACCTTAGAGGAGAAGGTATCCACACTCGCCATGAAGGTCCTGTCTGTGAGGTAGGATGTAAACCATTTGTGGACAGCACCAGAGAGGCCGATGTGTTTTAACAAGTTAAAAGAATAGTGTGACTGTCGACTGTATCAAAGGCGGCGCTCAGATCCAGTAGAACCAACACTGTGACCTTCTGTGAGTCATCATTTAATCTAAGATCATTTAAAATCTTTAAAAGGGCCGTCTCGGTGCTGTAGTTTACCCTAAAGCCAGACTGGAATTTCTCAAGGACATTATGTGCATTTATAAATCACTAAGTTGGGTAAAAACAAGTTTTTCTAAAATTTTGCTTAAAAATGGTAAGTTGGATACCGGTGTAACAGGCCAGAGTTCACCCCCATCTGGACTATACCCCGGGTATAAAATGGCCTAGGCTATTTCCTACCCCCCGCCCCAAAAAAAAAAAATCCATGCTCCTGCAGGTATAGGCTGTTGTGTGCTTGGGCAAGACACTTTACCTACCTGTGCATGTATGAATGCAGTGTGTGAGTGAAGTCAAGTCAAGTGAAGTGAAGTCAAGTGAAGTCAAGTGAAGGCATGTGAAGGCAAGTCAAGTGAAGGCAAGTCAAGTCAAGTCAAGTGAAGGCAGTGAAGTGAAGGCAAGTGAAGTCAAGTCAAGGCATGTGAAGTGAAGACAAGTGAAGTCAAGTCAAGTCAAGTCAAGTGAAGGCAAGTGAAGTCAAGTCAAGTGAAGGCAAGTCAAGTCAAGTGAAGTCAAGTCAAGTGAAGGCAAGTCAAGTGAAGGCAAGTGAAGTCAAGTGAAGGCAAGTGAAGTCAAGGCAAGTGAAGTCAAGGCAAGTCAAGTCAAGGCAAGTCAAGTCAAGTGAAGGCAAGTGAAGTCAAGTAAAGTGAAGGCAAGTCAAGTCAAGGCAAGTGAAGTCAAGTCAAGTGACTTGCCTTCACTTGACTTGACTTGACTTCACTTGCCTTGACTTCACTTGCCTTCACTTGACTTGCCTTCACTTGACTTGACTTGACTTCACTTGCCTTCACTTTACTTGACTTCACTTGTCTTGACTTGACTTGCCTTGACTTCCTTACCTTCACTTGACTTGACTTCAGCCTTGACTTCACTTGCCTTCCACTTGACTTGCCTTCACTTGACTTGACTTCCTTGCCTTCACTTGCCTTCACTTGACTTGCCTTCACTTGACTTGACTTCACTTGACTTCACTTGACTTCACTTCACTTGACTTGACTTCACTTGCCTTCACTTGACTTGACTTCACTTGACTTGCCTTGACTTGCCTTCACTTGACTTGACTTGCCTTCACTTACACACTGCATTCATACATGCACAGCTGGTAAAGTGTCTTGCCCAAGCACACAACAACAGCCTGTACCTGCAGGAGCATGGATTTGAACTGCCAACCTTCTGATTAAAGGACAACCCACTCTATCACCCTAAGCTACTGCATAATTCTTGCTATATCACTTAACATAACTGTTATCATTGGGGGTATAATCTGGCCTGGGGGGGTAGGAAATAGCCTAGGCCATAATATACCCCGGGGTATATTATGGCCTAGGCCATTTTATACCCGGGGTATAGTCCAGATGGGGGTATACTCTGGCCTGTTACACCGGTCTGAAATTGTTAAAATCATTACAGTCCAAATTACTCTTCTTCAGCAGGGGCCTCACCACCGCCCCCTTAAAGGCAGCAGGGAAGACCCCCGTCTGAAGAGAGCAATTCATCATGTGTAAAAGCTTGTCTCTAAAAGATTCATAGAATGTTTTAAAAAACGGTGTTGGGACCGGGTCTAAAAGACATGTGGTGGGCCTCACTGAGGAGCAAACTTTATCAAGCATCTCAGCATTAACCTGGACAAAACTGTGCAGTGTTTCCTCTGGAACAGATAGACAGCCAGATGCATTTAAAACAATGTTACTTTGGGTAGATAAAATATTACATCTGATAGTGTCTATCTTTCCCCTGAAGTGGTCTGCAAACGCCTCACAGAGAACGTCTGTGGGGTTAAAAGGAGGTTTGTTAAAATCAGGATTTAAAACATTTTCTATTGTTGTGAAGAGGACTCTTGGATTGTTTTTATGGTTTCTGATTATTGAGGAAAAGTAGTTATTTCTAGCGTCTCTAATTGCCTTATTGTAGATTTTTTTGTTGAGCACAGAAATTTGACGGTTTATTGTAATTTTATCTTTTCTCCATCTCCTCTCGGACTTCCTGCAATTTCTTTTTAACTGTTTTAGCTCCTCATTTCTCCATGGAGGTTGGGGTTTTGTTTGTGAATTTTTGGTTTTTAGTGGAGCGTGAATGTTGAGCGCTGTAGTTTACTGTTAAAATTGTCAAAAATAATATCGCAGTTAGCCGGTAAAACCACAGGAGGAAACTGTTCTAAAACCTGTATGAAATTTGCAGCCACTTCAGGGGTAAGATGATGTTTCCTCAGTTCTCACCGAAGTCTCTTGCTGGATAAAACCGGTGACATTAAAAAACACACAGTAATGGTCAGAAACAGCCAAGTCAACGACAGAGGACACAGTAGTGGTAGCCAAATGTGATGACCAGGTCCAGACTGTGTCCTCTGTCGTGAGTTGGCTGCGTGACATGTTGGGTAAAATCCATATAGTTAAGAACATTTAAAAACTCGGTTGCAACCGGATCTAAAAGATTGTCTATGTGTAAATTAAAATCACCAGTTAAAATAATCATCTCGTATGAGTTATGAATAATAGATAAAAACTCTGCAAATTCAGTGTTAAATGCTGTGCATTTCTTTGGTGGTCTATTAATAGTGACGGCTAAAAATGGAGGATTACTAAAAACAATAGCATGATATTCAAAAGTGTTAAATGCTCAAATACAACAGGTTTGGTGGCAAGAGTATTAGAAGTTATTGATGCAGTGCCACCTCCCCTTTTGCCATGTCTAATTGAAAATGCATTGCTAAAATTAGGTGGAGAGGCCTCCGTGAGAACAGCGTTCGCATCTGCACCCAGTAGGGTGACCAGATGAGGTGCCCTGAAATTCGGGACGGGGGGTTCGTGTTTTTTTTTTTTTACATATGCAACATTCACAATGACGCACATTATGCACGACTGCAAATAGGAAACTATTTATAAACGCATTGTCCTATTTATCTTTGGCCTGTCCACACGCCAATAAGCTCATCAATAGATATATAATGCAACTTCTAATTGAAAGTAGCCCTAGAAGTCCTTTGGAGTCGAGTTCATCTGGTTTTATGACAGACAGAATCAGTGCAGCCTCGTGCTGCTCAATGCGTTTCGCGCAGCTCTATCTGTCACCTGTGCCACAGAGCATCTCTCTTCCTTTTGCCTTCCCTCTCAGCTCATCACAACTTTTCCTCACAACCTTTCACAGGACAGAGAGTTGCATTTGTCCCACTGTTAAGTGAACAGAGAGAAAAAGAGAGGAGAGAATGTGCGGCGGTCCCGCTGTAGCGCGCTGCGAACAAAGGGCTGCGCTCCATGCTTTAAAAAACGTGAGCCATTTACGCACGTTTCTAAGTGAGCTCCCCCGGTCCGGAAAAGGAAACAGGTTGGGGACCCTACTTCAGAACATTCTTCAGAGCACAGTTTTTGTTGTTGAGCTCATCTACATCAAGCCCCTCTTCCATTTTAAGAGCGCACACAGCACTTTCGACATTCTAAAAATATTTTTCGGGACAATTTGGGTCGGATTCGGGACGAGAGCCTGGATTTCGGGACTGTCCCGAATTTTTCGGGACGTATGGTCACCCTAGCACCCAGCCAGGTTTCAGTTAAAAACAAACAATCGAGCTTCTTGTCTAAAATCAAATCATTTACAATAAAAGACTTATTCAGCATAGAGCGGACATTTAAAAGAGCCAAGCCTAATGTGGTGGGGGACTGAATATTTACGGAGGTATTTTGTGGTTGTGATATGGAGATAGGTCTGAGGTTATTGATGTTAATGAAGAAATAAAATAAAAAAATAAAATAAAAAAAATGGAGTGAAAGATAGTTTTACCTTTAGTCCGCTCTGCTGATTAAAATCGGGATGTTCATTATGGTGGGTGTGAAGGGGGACCTTCATGATGCTTCTATTGTGAGTTCAATGTTCTGTGAGAGGAGGCAGGATCTGGAGAGGTTGGGGTGGAGTCTGTCTTGTCTGAAAAGTTCGGGCCTGTTAAAAAATTGTCCACATATGGGATGTTATTGTCTGTACAATATTTCTTTAAAAACAGGTGGAGAAGCCTAAGTCTACTGAATTTCCCATCACCAAAACGGGGTGCAGAGAAGGGTCCAGAGACGATGCAGGTTTTATTATTGTTTTTGATGGTGTTGATGAGTGAGATGAAGTCCTGGTTGAGTTTTTCTGACTGCTGAAGTTTGAGGTCATTGGTACCGGTATGAATTACAACTGTAGAGACTGACGGGTGGATGTTTGGGGCGGAGTTCTTGATATCCTGCATGAGAGCACCTGGGTGGCAGGAGGTGTGGCCATTAATCACTCGCACGTGGCGGACCATGGACGTTCCCAGCACAAGGACAGACGGATTAGGTGTGGGGATGTTCTCTGGCTTTACTGCGGCATGAGCCCGGCTCCGGGTCTGACCTACATTCACAGCGCAGAAACGCCCAGACTCAGCACGAGCCCTACGGCCCGTCCTGCGCCCAGGCGGAGCAGCAGACGTACCACCTCGCACACTACGAACGCTATGGCACGGCGCGTGCGAGGAGGAGGCGGAGGAATCCCTTGCTCACCCCGGGCACTCGGCCCCGACGTGCGCGAAGAGGGAGCGGTGGAGCCCCCTGGCCCATCGCCAGTGCTTGGACTCGAGATGCGCAAGGAGGCCGCTGTCTGCGCTGCGCACTCGCATGCTGGTAGCGGGCAGCCCAGGTCCGGGAACCCATTCTCGTGCAGTATGCCAGGTAGAGGTGGAGATCTGTCCTTATATCCAGGAGCTGGGGTGTAGTGCAGACTACCGTGGCGTCTGAACGAAGCTGGGGGTCCGCCACAGGCCGAGAGTCGTGGAGGGAGCGTCCCTGACATGGTGAGCCCCGGCTGCGCTGAGATTTGAGGAGCGTGCAGAGTAAAATTCTCAGTGTCCAGGACGCTGAATCTATTTCCCAGCGCTAGGCCTTCGGTGTCATTGCGGGGGCCAGGCTTAGGACAGCTTTTGAGGGCTGGGATGTCTGTCCACTGGTCCGACTTCCGTGGGGTCGAACTAATCAGACCTTTGGGCTTAGCTCCGACTTGAAGCCAGTGGTTTTCACTGCTGGAGACAGTACCGGTGCTCCAGGTCAGCAACTTTTTGGCTCAAACCGGCACAGTCCCCACAACTGGGCGTGGAGGTGAGTAGAGCCATCGGCTCACCCCCGGTAGCGTAAAGGTCCACCATGCAGTTAAAAGTGGCTAAAAAATATGTAAAAGTAAAAACGATGTTAAAAGCGGGTGCAGACTCCGAGGTTTAAAAGAAAGTGATGTAAAAATAAGTTAAAACTGCGTTTGTGCAGGAGCTCGATTATGCTAGCAACAAGGACGCCAACGTGTTTTAGTAGTTATAGTCCTGTCAGTAGTAGTTGTAGTCCTGTTGGTAGTAGTTGTAGTAGTTGTAGTTGTAGTCCTGTCAGTAGTAGTTGTAGTTGTAGTCCTGTCAGTAGTAGTTGTAGTAGTTGTAGTCCTGTCTGTAATTGTAGTCCTGTCAGTAGTAGTTGTAGTAGTTGTAGTCCTGTCGGTAGTTGTAGTTGTAGTCCTGTCAGTAGTAGTTGTAGTAGTTGTAGTCCTGTCTGTAATTGTAGTCCTGTCAGTAGTACTTGTAGTAGTTGTAGTCCTGTCTGTAATTGTAGTCCTGTCAGTAGTAGTTGTAGTAGTTGTAGTCCTGTCGGTAGTTGTAGTCCTGTCAATAGTAGTTTTAGTAGTTGTAGTCCTGTCGGTAGTTGTAGTTGTACTCCTGTCAGTAGTAGTTTTAGTAGTTGTAGTCCTGTCAGTAGTAGTTGTAGTAGTTGTTGTTGTAGTCCTGTCAGTAGTAGTTGTAGTAGTTGTTGTTGTAGTCCTGTCAGTAGTAGTTGTAGTAGTTGTAGTCCTGTCAGTAGTAGTTGTAGTAGTAGTTGTACTCCTGTCAGTAAGTAGTTGTAGTTGTAGTCCTGTCAGTAGTAGTTGTTGTTGTAGTCCTGTCAGTAGTAGTTGTAGTAGTTGTAGTCCTGTCAGTAGTAGTTGTAGTAGTAGTTGTACTCCTGTCAGTAGTAGTTGTAGTTGTAGTCCTGTCAGTAGTAGTTGTAGTAGTTGTAGTCCTGTCTGTAATTGTAGTCCTGTCAGTAGTAGTTGTAGTAGTTGTAGTCCTGTCGGTAGTTGTAGTTGTAGTCCTGTCAGTAGTAGTTGTAGTAGTTGTAGTCCTGTCTGTAATTGTAGTCTGTCAGTAGTAGTTGTTATTGTAGTCCTGTCTGTAATTGTAGTCCTGTCAGTAGTAGTTGTAGTAGTTGTAGTCCTGTCGGTAGTTGTAGTTGTAGTCCTGTCAGTAGTAGTTTTAGTAGTTGTAGTCCTGTCGGTAGTTGTAGTCCTGTCAATAGTAGTTTTAGTAGTTGTAGTCCTGTCGGTAGTTGTAGTTGTACTCCTGTCAGTAGTAGTTTTAGTAGTTGTAGTCCTGTCAGTAGTAGTTGTAGTAGTTGTTGTTGTAGTCCTGTCAGTAGTAGTTGTAGTAGTTGTTGTTGTAGTCCTGTCAGTAGTAGTTGTAGTAGTTGTAGTCCTGTCAGTAGTAGTTGTAGTAGTAGTTGTACTCCTGTCAGTAAGTAGTTGTAGTTGTAGTCCTGTCAGTAGTAGTTGTTGTTGTAGTCCTGTCAGTAGTAGTTGTATCCTGTCAGTAAGTAGTTGTAGTAGTTGTAGTTGTAGTCCTGTCAGTAGTAGTTGTAGTCCTGTCAGTAGTAGTTGTTGTTGTAGTCCTGTCAGTAGTAGTTGTTGTTGTAGTCCTGTCAGTAGTAGTTGTAGTCCTGTCAGTAGTAGTTGTAGTAGTTGTAGTTGTAGTCCTGTCAGTAGTAGTTGTTGTTGTAGTCCTGTCAGTAGTAGTTGTAGTAGTTGTAGTCCTGTCGGTAGTTTTAGCTGTAGTCCTGTCAATAGTAGTTGTTGTAGTTGTAGTCCTGTTTTTTTTTTTTTTTATTGGTTTATTTGGTCGGGACAGTGCAAGTTAATGAACAAGCCACACCGGATTGTAGCCTTGGGCTAATTTCCATCCGTCGTCCCCCATGCGCACTCTCAAACACACTCTCATTCATCCTGGCCTATTGTACATGTTTTTAGTGGTAGGGGAAACCGGAGTACCCGGAGGAAACCTACGCAGACACGGGGAGAACATGCAAACTCCACACAGAAAGGCCCCAGCCTTGGTGGGAATCGAACCCGGACCTTCTAGCTGTGAAGCACGAGCACTAACCGCTGTACTACCGTGCGCCCAGTAGTAGTTGTAGTTGTAGTCCTGTCAGTAGTAGTTGTAGTCCTGTCGGTAGTTTTAGCTGTAGTCCTGTCAGTAGTAGTTGTAGCTGTAGTCCTGTCAGTAGTAGTTGTAGTAGTTGTAGTTCTGTCAGTAAGTAGTTGTAGTAGTTGTAGTTCTGTCAGTAAGTAGTTGTAGTAGTTGTAGTCCTGTCGGTAGTTTTAGTTGTAGTCCTGTCAGTAGTAGTTGTAGTAGTTGTAGTTCTGTCAGTAAGTAGTTGTAGTAGCTATAGTCCTGTCGGTAGTTTTAGTTGTAGTCCTGTCAGTAGTAGTTGTAGTCCTGTCAGTAGTAGTTGTAGTAGTTGTAGTCCTGTCAGTAGTAGTTGTAGTAGTTGTAGTAAAGTAATAGTCCTGTCAGTAGTATTTAGTAGTTGTAGTAATAGTCCTGTCAGTAGTAGTTGTAGTAGTTGTAGTAATAGTCCTGTCAGTAGTTATGTCCCAGACCTGAAGGCAGGAGAGCGAGACGATTCAACACTCGATGCACCGCGACTCTGCAGCCGCCGTCTGGGTCATCGAGGAGGAGGGACAGAGGAGCGAGCAGCGACGAGGCGAGGAGCGTCCGCCTGAAACAGGTCAATAAATCACAAAAACATCGTACAAAAGCTCAAAGACGGGCATGGTGATTACCGTCCGATGGAGTGGGCTGTGAGTTGGTACAGCAGGTCACAAGTTCGAGTCCTCACGGCGGGGTCCGGGTCCCGGAGGAGAGGCCCGAGCTCAGACATGAACCCTGAAACACAGACAAACATCGCAATGAGAAAAAGATCTCATCGCCATCAAAATGTGACAAAAACAAAAAGTAAATTTACTTTAAAGGGGGAGTATTATGTAAAATCGACTTTTTCGAGCTTTATATCATGTTATTATGTCATTCCCTCATTAAACACATGCCGGAGTGTTGCCTTGGCTCATTCACATATTTTTGAGTAATTAGTAAAAACTTAGACGGTAGCCATTTTAGGTGTAGCTATGCCTCAGTCCTCCTAGGAACGCCCCCACCTCCTGGAGACGCCTCTGGACCTTTCGTCACCAGCCAAGCCACCAACCACTGCTCCTCAGCTCAGCAGAGCCCCCTCCCCGCACAGTAGTGTTGTTTAAATGCCACAGCAGTGTGCTGAAGGGGGCGTGTCGGAAAGCTTCTTAAAGCCTTACAGCCATTTTGAGAGAGCAATTTTATTCAAGGCAGTTATTTTAATTTACTGCATATACAGACCAACAGAAGGTTACGTCATCATTGTAGTATGCTATAGACTGGTGCTATGTGATTGAAAAAAGCATAATACCCCTCTTTAAATAAGATGTTGTTCACTGACCTGCCACTGTTTAAAGAAGTACTAAGTAACTTATTTACCTTAATAAATCCTTTTCGTAGTCCCCCTGGGGGTAATACAAGTGTTAGTGGGATGATTGGAGGGTCTTTCATCTCCCCACTGGTGTCTCTGGCCAGAAAACCACAATTGCAACTTGACTGCCACCGGGTCGGAGCACCAATACGCACTAATGGAATCACGAAGAAGAAGCTAACAGGCTAACGGGCAAAGCTAACTGTGGGCTAGCCTAGCGCCACTTAAACAGTATTTACAGCCAAGTTTGAATTTTTTTATTTCCATTGTGTAATTGGATGTACAATATCCCTCTCCCTTTGTCTTTTCTGTCAGCGTAGTTACTCTCACGGACAATTAATAAGTAAAAAAACGCAACATGTTACGAAACCTGCAGTTGTCCTTATGGCCTTTAGGAGCAAGAGTTACTTAGTACTGCTTGTTTAAGTCCATTTTGGTCTGCCAAGTGCTATGGAAATAAACTTTTATTGATTGATGTGTTTTCTTCATTTAAGTGTAAGAATCTGACACCATGGACAGATTTCTTGAAATTAGTTTCTCAACTCAAGGAGAAATTCACATCATGTCATGGAAACTTGACTTATTTCTAGACGACTTTTGCAGCGACACCGCCCACAGTTTGCGAAACACTGTCCCACACAGTTGAATAAAGTCCATGAACCACAACGTCTGTTGTGGTTTGTTTTCGTCACATGAAGCTTTTACTCACTGTGAAAGAGTAGGCTAACTTTTCTTTTTACTCAAGTAAGAGACAAATACTTCATTATAATGTTACTCATGTAGAAGTATAAAGTGTCATGTGGTAAACCTAATCTTTTACGCCTCGCTCGGACCTCCGGTGGTAGTGAACGTACCTCCGGTGACGGTCTGGTAGAGTCTCTCCGGGTCGTGGAGCAGGTCGCACAGTGAGTTCAAAGCCCGATGTCTGGACTCGGAGCCCGGGCTTTGCAGCTGCTGGAACAGGAGAGGCACCGCCCGCAGCCCGTAGGCCACCGCCGCCCGGCTCCGGTCCAATACCGCCGCTGACGCCATCGGTAAGCCCCGGTAAAGCCCCGATACACACACTCTCACGGAGCTACAGCCCTCCGCACAGAGTCCACAGGTCTCACAGCGACAGCAGGCACAACTCCCCGCTGCATAGCAACCGATACACTTAGCAACTAGGCTACATAGCTTTTTTTTTAGGGTGGGTTATTATTAATATTGGCTATTTTATTGTGGCACCTTTTCATTAAATATGTTGATAAATTTAGAAAATTTTTAATTTACAATTCTGTAAAAAAGAGAAAAAGATTCACAATGAAATAGTGTTTATATTTTCCTTTTTGTTATCACGCCACATAGGACTAAATATCCAGATCTGACCTGATCTTGCGAAGCTCTGACATACACAGGCCTACTGGTCATCTTATTCCAACTGATCCTTCAATTTTTTTGTCTTGGTCATATCCTGGTAGGCAAGACACTAACTTCAGCTTGAACCATTCCACAAAAGGAAGTTCATACATCTTTGTTGCATGATTACTAGTTTTCCACTCATAATACAGTATGTCTTAGGTCCGATGATGCACAATGTGTCGTGCCGATGAGTCAATTCAAAAGTGGCTCGAGTCATATTCTTTCATTTAAACACCCGTCACGAAATGTTTCCTCTCATTTTTCATGCCAACTCTCCTGATTCGCCCGGGAGACTTTTTAACCCTATCTCCCGCGGTGCTCCAGCTCAGTCATTTCTCCCGCTAATCTCCCGATTTTACAGTGAAGGAAACAAGTGAGATTGTAGGGGATATATTTGCATGATCTGGCAACCCTATCCTTGAGAAGAATCACTCCTCTTTGCCTCTCTGTCATCGCTATATAGTTTACTCAGTGCTGATTGCGTAGCTATTCATTTAGACTCGCCATAGCCGCTGTGGGAGACAACATCCACCTTTGGATGTTGTCATGGTTGTTATGGATGTTGTCAACGTGCCTTTACCATGAACGATCCGACAGCACAGCCCCACAGCACACACACAGCCCTACAGCGCACACACAGCCGTGCCGCCGCGCACACACTCACGCTCACACTAGAGACAGGTACTGTATCTCACATTCATCTCTCTGTGTGTTTTTGTACTTCATTAGCACGAGGGAACGAGAGAGAGTCGGTCGGTCAGATGGAAGTGGCCTGGAAGTGTAAATAAAACATTTACAAGTTTTAAAACAAATTTACAAACAGTAAAAACACATTTATGTGTGCTGTGTGTCTAACCTCTGTGTCTCCATGTGTGCTGTGTGTCTAACCCCTGTGTCTGCATGTGTGCTGTGTCTAATCCCTGTGTTTGCATGTGTGCTGTGTCTAACCCCTATGTCTGCATGTGTGTTGTGTGTCTAACCCATTTACAGCGGATTTCCAGACTCCTCCTCCCCAGCTCTGACGAAGCATGTTCCTAATAAGGGCAAAAAGGCGGGATCTCACTGTAGACTCGGCCCTTGCGTGACGTGTAGCTCGCGCAGCTCCAATGCCAACAGTCCGACCTCCGTTAAGTAGGAGATTAAAAAAATATATATTTCGAAAACCAGCCTGGTTTCTATTTTTTTTGACTAACCCAGCGTTATCTCAGGAGGAATATGTAGCCATATTAAGTGTTGAAAAAATTGAAACCAGGCATTAAAGTTGTTTTTAACGTGTCTAAAGTCCAATGCTTTTCAATGGGGGCCTAGCGGCCAAATGGAGGTACTACAGCAATGGAGGAGCAATGGCGGCCTCCAGTGTTGCGGTCACAAAGCAGAGCAGCTAGCGGCCATTGGTCTAACCCCTGTGTCTGCATGTGTGCTGTGTGTCTAACCTCTGTGTCTGCATGTGTGCTGTGTGTCTAACCCTGTGTCTGCATGTGTGCTGTGTCTAACCTCTGTGTCTGCATGTGTGCTGTGTGTAACCCCTGTGTCTGCATGTGTGCTGTGCCTAACCCCCTGTGTCTGCATGTGTGCTGTGCCTAACCACTGTGTCTGCATGTGTGCTGTGCCTAACCACTGTGTCTGCATGTGTGCTGTGCCTAACCACTGTGTCTGCATGTGTGCTGTGCCTAACCCCTGTGTCTGCATGTGTGCTGTGTCTAACCTCTGTGTCTGCATGTGTGCTGTGTGTAACCCTGTGTCTGCATGTGTGTGTGTCTAACCACTGTGTCTGCATGTGTGCTGTGTGTCTAACCCTGTGTCTGCATGTGTGCTGTGTGTCTAACCCTGTGTCTGCATGTGTGTTGTGTCTAACCCCTGTGTCTGCATGTGTGCTGTGTCTAACCCTGTGTCTGCATGTGTGCTGTGTGTCTAACCCCTGTGTCTGCATGTGTGCTGTGTGTCTAACCCTGTGTCTGCATGTGTGCTGTGTGTCTAACCCCTGTGTCTGCATGTGTGCTGTGTGTCTAACCCTGTGTCTGCATGTGTGCTGTGTGTCTAACCCTTGTCTGCATGTGTTGTTGTTTTGTCTGCATGTTTGTGTCTAACCCTTGTCTGCATGTGTGCTGTGTGTCTAACCCATGTGTCTGCATGTGTGCTGTGTCTGCATGTGTGCTGTGTGTCTAACCCCTGTGTCTGCATGTGTGCTGTGTGTCTAACCCTGTGTCTGCATGTGTGCTGTGTGTCTAACCCTGTGTCTGCATGTGTGCTGTGTGTCTAACCCTGTGTCTGCATGTGTGCTGTGTGTCTAACCCCTGTGTCTGCATGTGTGCTGTGTGTCTAACCCCTGTGTCTGCATGTGTGCTGTGTGTCTAACCCTTGTCTCATGTGTGCTGTGTCTAACCCTGTGTCTGCATGTGTGCTGTGTGTCTAACCCTGTGTCTGCATGTGTGCTGTGTGTCTAACCCCTCTGTCTGCATGTGTGCTGTGTGTCTAACCCATGTGTCTGCATGTGTGCTGTGTGTCTAACCCCTGTGTCTGCATGTGTGCTGTGTGTCTAACCCTGTGTCTGCATGTGTGCTGTGTGTCTAACCCTGTCTGCATGTGTGCTGTGTTCTACCCATGTGTGCTGTGCTAACCCTGTCTCATGTGTGCTGTGTGTCTAACCCCTGTGTCTGCATGTGTGCTGTGTGTCTAACCCTCTGTCTGCATGTGTGCTGTGTGTCTAACCCTGTGTCTGCATGTGTGCTGTGTGTCTAACCCCTGTGTCTGCATGTGTGCTGTGTGTCTAACCCCTCTGTCTGCATGTGTGTTGTGTCTAACCCCTGTGTCTCCATGTGTGCTGTGTGTCTAACCCGTGTCTGCATGTGTGCTGTGTGCCTAACCCTGTGTCTCATGTGTGCTGTGTGTCTAACCCCTGTGTCTGCATGTGTGCTGTGTGTCTAACCCCTGTGTCTGCATGTGTGCTGTGTGTCTAACCCCTGTGTCTGCATGTGTGCTGTGTGTCTAACCCCTCTGTCTGCATGGGTGCTGTGTGTCTAACCCTCTGTCTGCATGTGTGCTGTGTGTCTAACCCCTGTGTCTGCATGTGTGCTGGTGTCTACCCCTGTGTCTGCATGTGTGCTGTGTGTCTAACCCTCTGTCTGCATGTGTGCTGTGTGTCTACCCTGTGTCTGCATGTGTGCTGTGTGTCTAACCCGTGTCTGCATGTGTGCTGTGTGTCTAACCCCTCTGTCTGCATGGGTGCTGTGTGCCTAACCCCTGTGTCTGCATGTGTGCTGTGTCTAACCCTGTGTCTGCATGTGTGCTGTGTCTAACCCCTGTGTCTGCATGTGTGCTGTGTCTAACCCCTGTGTCTGCATAGGCGTTGTTCCACATAGCACGCACCGGCCGTGCACGCCACGATCTACGTGCACGTATCGACACTAGCCCGCAGACCTTTCTGTTTCCACCACACACACACATGCATTTGTTGTGGGCGGAGCCGCATAGAGGCACACGCTGTACAGATTGTAATTAAAAGTTTTGTAAGCCGCGATGAGAACAAATGTGGACAAATGCTGTCATCTGGTCGGAGTTAGGGAATCATTCGGAGGTGCCAAGCTGTATTAAAACAGAAAATAAACAGCTAAAGTACAACTATGAAGGTAAGCCACAGGTAAATGTTATGCTATCACCAGCTTAAGCTGCGCTAACCGCGGCTAAATGTTATTAACGTCAAAATCCCTTTTTAGCACAGCCGTATAATGCTGTGAAATATTAAATCCGTACGACCTGCGTGTCGATAGTGAGGGCTGTTCACTCTCTCGTTGCCAATCAGAGGCCAGCAGTCTGTTCATGTCACATCAGACACGGGTTAGCGCGCTTTGGCCACAGCCAGAGGTCGGGCCCAAAACCTATACCTGGTCAGACCGGTTTGGCACTGGCCTTTGTTATGGAAAAGCTCGACAACGCGGGTGAAAGAGCCATTCGGCTGACACGCGCCTGCATGTGGAAAAGAGCCTTAAGTGTGCGTGTCTAACCCCTGTGTCTGCATGTGTGCTGTGTCTAACCCCTGTGTCTGCATGTGTGCTGTGTGTCTAACCCCTGTGTCTGCATGTGTGCTGCGTGTCTAACCCCTGTGTCTGCATGTGTGCTGTGTCTAACCCCTGTGTCTGCATGTGTGCTGTGTCTAACCCCTGTGTCTGCATGTGTGCTGTGTCTAACCCCTGTGTCTGCATGTGTGCTGTGTGTCTAACCCCTGTGTCTGCATGTGTGCTGTGTGTCTAACCCCTGTGTCTGCATGTGTGCTGTGTGTCTAACCCCTGTGTCTGCATGTGTGCTGTGTGTAACCCTGTGTCTGCATGTGTGCTGTGCCTAACCCCTGTGTCTGCATGTGTGCTGTGCCTAACCACTGTGTCTGCATGTGTGCTGTGCTAACCACTGTGTCTGCATGTGTGCTGTGCCTAACCACTGTGTCTGCATGTGTGCTGTGCCTAACCCTGTGTCTGCATGTGTGCTGTGTGTAACCCTGTGTCTGCATGTGTGCTGTGTGTCTAACCCTGTGTCTGCATGTGTGCTGTGTGTCTAACCACTGTGTCTGCATGTGTGCTGTGTGTCTAACCCTGTGTCTGCATGTGTGCTGTGTGTCTAACCCTGTGTCTGCATGTGTGCTGTGTGTCTAACCCCTGTGTCTGCATGTGTGCTGTGTGTCTAACCCCCATGTGTTTTTCTGTGTCTGCATGTGTGCTGTGTGTCTAACCCCTGTGTCTGCATGTGTGCTGTGTGTCTAACCCCTGTGTCTGCATGTGTGCTGTGTGTCTAACCCCTGTGTCTGCATGTGTGCTGTGTGTCTAACCCTGTGTCTGCATGTGTGCTGTGTGTCTAACCCTGTGTCTGCATGTGTGCTGTGTGTCTAACCCTGTGTCTGCATTGTGCTGTGTGTCTAACCCTCTGTCTGCATGTGTGTTGTGTCTAACCCCTCTGTCTGCATGTTGCTGTGTGTCTAACCCTGTGTCTGCATGTGTGCTGTGTGTCTAACCCTGTGTCTGCATGTGTGCTGTGTGTCTAACCCCTGTGTCTGCATGTGTGCTGTGTGTCTAACCCCTGTGTCTGCATGTGTGCTGTGTCTAACCCCTGTGTCTGCATGTGTGCTGTGTGTCTAACCCTGTGTCTGCATGTGTGCTGTGTGTCTAACCCGTGTCTGCATGTGTGCTGTGTGTCTACCCTGTCTCTGTGTCTGTCAACCCTGTGTCTGCATGTGTGCTGTGCTAACCCTCTGTCTCAGTGTGCTTGTCTACCCATGTGTCTGCATGTGTGCTGTGTGTCTAACCCCTGTGTCTGCATGTGTGCTGTGTCTAACCTCTGTGTCTGCATGTGTGCTGTGTGTCTAACCCTGTGTCTGCATGTGTGCTGTGTGTCTAACCCGTGTCTGCATGTGTGCTGTGTGTCTACCCTCTGTGTCTGCATGTGTGCTGTGCCTAACCCCTGTCTCCATGTGTGCTGTGTGTCTAACCCCTGTCTCTGCATGTGTGCTTGTGTCTAACCCTCTGTCTGCATGTGTGCTGTGTGTCTAACCCTGTGTCTGCATGTGTGCTGTGTGTCTAACCCCTGTGTCTGCATGTGTGCTGTGTGTCTAACCCTCTGTCTGCATGTGTGTTGTGTCTAACCCCTGTGTCTCCATGTGTGCTGTGTGTCTAACCCGTGTCTGCATGTGTGCTGTGTGTCTAACCCCTGTGTCTGCATGTGTGCTGTGTGCCTAACCCCTGTGTCTGCCATGTGTGCTGTGTGTCTAACCCCTGTGTCTGCATGTGTGCTGTGTGTCTAACCCTTGTCTGCTTTGTTTGTTCCTTGTTGATGTTGCTGTGTGTCTAACCCTGTGTCTGCATGTGTGCTGTGTGTCTAACCCCTGTGTCTGCATGTGTGCTGTGTGTCCTAACCCCTGTGTCTGCATGTGTGCTGTGTGTCTAACCCTCTGTCTGCATGTGTGCGTGTGTCTAACCCCTGTGTCTGCATGTGTGCTGTTGTCTAACCCGTGTCTGCATGTGTGCTGTGTTCTAACCCCTCTGTCTGCATGGTGCTGTGTGCCTAACCCTGTGTCTGCATGTGTGCTGTGTCTAACCCCTGTGTCTGCATGTGTGCTGTGTCTAACCCTGTGTCTGCATGTGTGCTGTGTCTAACCCTGTGTTGCATAGGCGTTGTTCCACATAGCACGCACCGGCCGTGCACGCCACGATCTACGTGCACGTATCGACACTAGCCCGCAGACCTTTCTGTTTCCACCACACACACACATGCATTTGTTGTGGGCGGAGCCGCATAGAGGCACACGCTGTACAGATTGTAATTAAAAGTTTTGTAAGCCGCGATGAGAACAAATGTGGACAAATGCTGTCATCTGGTCGGAGTTAGGGAATCATTCGGAGGTGCCAAGCTGTATTAAAACAGAAAATAAACAGCTAAAGTACAACTATGAAGGTAAGCCACAGGTAAATGTTATGCTATCACCAGCTTAAGCTGCGCTAACCGCGGCTAAATGTTATTAACGTCAAAATCCCTTTTTAGCACAGCCGTATAATGCTGTGAAATATTAAATCCGTACGACCTGCGTGTCGATAGTGAGGGCTGTTCACTCTCTCGTTGCCAATCAGAGGCCAGCAGTCTGTTCATGTCACATCAGACACGGGTTAGCGCGCTTTGGCCACAGCCAGAGGTCGGGCCCAAAACCTATACCTGGTCAGACCGGTTTGGCACTGGCCTTTGTTATGGAAAAGCTCGACAACGCGGGTGAAAGAGCCATTCGGCTGACACGCGCCTGCATGTGGAAAAGAGCCTTAAGTGTGCTGTGTCTAACCCCTGTGTCTGCATGTGTGCTGTGTCTAACCCCTGTGTCTGCATGTGTGCTGTGTGTCTAACCCCTGTGTCTGCATGTGTGCTGCGTGTCTAACCCCTGTGTCTGCATGTGTGCTGTGTCTAACCCCTGTGTCTGCATGTGTGCTGTGTCTAACCCCTGTGTCTGCATGTGTGCTGTGTCTAACCCCTGTGTCTGCATGTGTGCTGTGTCTAACCCCTGTGTCTGCATGTGTGCTGTGTCTAACCCCTGTGTCTGCATGTGTGCTGTGTGTCTAACCCCTGTGTCTGCATGTGTGCTGTGTGTCTAACCACTGTGTCTGCATGTGTGCTGTGTGCCTAACCACTGTGTCTGCATGTGTGCTGTGTGTCTAACCCTGTGTCTGCATGTGTGCTGTGTGTCTAACCCCTGTGTCTGCATGTGTGCTGTGTCTAGTGTGTAACCCCTGTGTCTGCATGTGTGTTGTGTGTAACCCTGTGTCTGCATGTGTGCTGTTGTCTAACCACTGTGTCTGCATGTTGTGTCTTGTTGCTGTGTGTGTGCCTAACCACTGTGTCTGCATGTGTGCTGTGTGTCTAACCACTGTGTCTGCATGTGTGCTGTGTGCCTAACCACTGTGTCTGCATGTGTGCTGTGTGTCTAACCCTGTGTCTGCATTGTGCTGTGTGTCTAACCCTGTGTCTGCATGTGTGCTGTGTGTCTAACCACTGTGTCTGCATGTGTGCTGTGTGCCTAACCACTGTGTCTGCATGTGTGCTGTGTGTCTAACCCCTGTGTCTGCATGTGTGCTGTGTGCCTAACCCCTGTGTCTGCATGTGTGCTGTGTCTAACCCCTGTGTCTGCATGTGTGCTGCTCCCACCCACTTCACGGGACTGTAGAGGAGCTGAGCAGCTCTTTCAGTGGCAGGCTGAGGCACCCTCAGTGCAAGAAGGAGCGCTACCGCAAGGCCTTCATCCCCACTGCTGTCAGACTGTATAACGAGACTGTAAAGTAACATGTGCAATAACCTCTTTGCAAAATTACGTGCAATATTATTTTTGCAGCACCACTTTATTCCCTGTACCAGCGTTACTTAATCACTTATTGACAACCTGCACTAGGATTGTAAACTTTGCACTGCCTATGCCGACCTTGATATTCTACTCTTTATAGTTTGTTCTAATTTAACTATATTTTTTATTTTATTCTTTATTTCCTTTTCCTTTTTTTTTTTTTACTACTTAACTGTTTGCACATTTCCTGTCTATTTTGCACAGTGATGAGTGATCTTATTAAGTGCGGAATGTAACAAGTGAATTTCTCCATTGTGAGATCAATAAAGGATTATCTTATCTTATCTCTTATGTTCTGATTTTTTTTTAAATACATAGAAAATCATAATAAAATATAATAATGATAATCATAATAAAATAAAATAAAACTTGGCTTTTCCATATCCAAAGTGTCTCCAAAAGGATTGGTATAGAAAAACACAGCAAAAAAAAAACAATACAATAAACTAACTATAGAATGCTATTTGGGTCAAGGAAATTCAGAAAAACGCTTTGTGCATGTGTGCTAGAGGAACACACAGTAACATAAATGGAAATGAATTAATGTATATTATCAATGATGTTCAATCTTGCCTATAGGTCTGCTGACCACAGATTTGTAGACCTTCACCGCGTGTGAAAAAATAATTGGTATAACCTCTATTGTTTGCCATTTGTTTTGTAAAATGATGAGAAATTGATGATGAAAAACATGACATTGCAATAAAGCAACAATAAAGCAAACAAAATTGTTGCTTGACCTAGTCAAAATGTATGTTTGTGGACTGCACTTCTTAAAAACTGTCTGAACTTAACAGTACAGTCTGTAATTAAATGAAAAAGATAAATTATATATATATATATATATATATATATATACAGTATATATATATATATATATATACACACACACAGTAACAAACGTCTGCTTAAACTAGTTTTAGGAAATCAAACTCCCAATGAATACAAAATAATCTATTTATGATTGATTATTTCGGTCAGTCAAATTCCTGTCTGAGCTGCGAGTCGTAGTTGCTTCAGTTGCGCGTTATTGATGGACTTCTGAACCATGGTCGTCTCGGCAGCAACGGCATCTTTCTGCCATTTCCGAGCTCACGACTGACATTCAACACATGGCTGGGAAGAACAACCTGGTCGCGGACTGCCTCTCTCGTGCACCGGTCGCTACTGTGCATCTGGTAATCGACTATGCGGAGATGGCTGCGGACCAGCTGACGGATTTGGAAGTGCAGGGACTGCGCACTGCTGACTCTAGTTTGAAGTTGGTGGATCTTGTCGTTTCTCTCCCCCCGTCCCGTGGTTTTACTCACCTGCTGACCATGGTGGACCACACAGTGGCCCGAAGCGGTTCCTCTGTCGTCTACTAATGCGCCTGAGGTGGCCCGAACGTTCCTCTATTCGTGGGTGTCTCGGTTCGACATGACGTCTGATCGGGGCCCGCAGTTTACCTCGGAGCTGTGGAACGCGGTTGCCGGGAGCTTGGAGGTTAAACTTCACGGGACCACTGCTTACCACCCTCAGGCCAATGGACTGTGCGAGCGGTTTCATCGCACCATGAAAGCCGCCCTCCGTGCATCTCTAGTGGACAGTAGCTGGGTGGACAGCCTGCCGTGGGTTTTGTTGGGTCTGCGTTCCGCCCCCAAGGAGGACCTGCACTCCTCTTCGGCTCAGTTAGTCTTTGAGGGTGCCAGGGGAGTTCCTGTCTAGTGCCCCGGGTTTGGGTCCTGGTGTTATTGGGAGTTTTGGTGTCCAGAGGGAGCCTAGGTTTTTCTCTCCTGTTGCTGTCTTCCTCAGTCCTACATCCCCAAGGACCTTTTGTCAGCCAAGTACGTTTTTATTCGACACGATGCGCACTGCTCTCCTCTGCAGGCCCCTTATGACGGTCCCTTTTGCGTGTTGGAAGCGGGCCACAAGTTCTTTCTTATTGAGATGGGGACTGGATAGGACAGGGTTTCAGTGGACCGTTTGAAGTCCGCTCATGTGCTCCAGGAGGATGGGCTAGAGCTAGCTCGTCCTGCTCGCTGCGGCTGCCCGCCCAATCCGGCCTCGGGCATTGACCCCACCGCAGGAGGTGGTTAAATGTAGTCGGAGGGGTAGAGTAGTCAGGGTACCTGCGCGGTATAAGTAAGGTTTGTGCATGTTGTTTTTTGTGTGTTCTGGGGGGGGGCCTGTGTGGTGTCACTACTTATACATAACACACAATAGGGGTTATGCGCCAACGACTTCATTCATTCTTTAACACGGTGACCGGAAGTGAATTACTCACTTAGTGGAATGTGGAAGTCGTTGGCGCATAACCCCTATTCTCCCTTAAGGTGCGTTCAGACCGACCGTGCGTCCACGCTCCGTCAGCCTCTAGTTGGACGCCAAACATTGCCGCTTCACACTCGTGAGAAACGCCTGTTTGCGGCGCGTGAAGTTTTGCAAGCGTCATAATTAGGAAGCGTGTCATACAACTCAGGCCGAGCGCAAACCGCCATGATCAACTTCTCCTCCATTCTCCACCCCCCTACCAACAAGCACACACACGGCTCTTTGATGGTTGTTGTTTAAAAAAAAAAAGTAAATAAATACCCTCTGAATTTACTTTATTTTAACGAAAATTTCACTATTTCACACAATATAACATCTACATTTCCCTCTATGGAGTTTGTTATCACAAAAAACAATCACACGGCCCGATTAAAAGCAATTCTTTCATTCATGTAACTTTTCCTCCTCTCCCTCTCTCTCCCTCGCGCAAGAGAGAAGAAAACAACGCAAGTGAAAGAAGTGTTTTGCTTCTACGCGATCTCCTCTCTAACCGTGTTTATTATTTCATTAGGACTTTTATTTTTCAAACTTGTTGCCTTATGCTCACTTTGAGCTCCTCGTGGGGGGTGGAGATGACTGTCCCACTGCCAATCCTACACTCCTCTCTGCCCCACTCCAGCATTGACTTTTGTTTCGCAAAATAAGCATGCACAACTAAAGTGACGCCCCTCCCCAAAGAAGAATTTAAAAAAAAAACACTTCACCACCGCGAACCCGTTCATAGCGTTCACTGTAAAGACTCGTTCAAAAGAGCCGGATCGTTCGCGACTGACACATCACTTTCGGCGCCCCTATGAAAGGCATAGGTAACAGGTGACACTTGTGCTCACTATTTGAGCCCAGTCCCTGATTGGTTAAAAGACATAAATGAACGCACGTGTAGATTGTGATTACTTGAGTGCATGAAGCAGTGGGCGCGGCATCGCTGCTCTGTACTGCGCTGTTCTCACTGGCTTTGACGCGCGTTAATCCTCATCTGCTCGCATTTGCAACGCTTCATACGCGCGGACATCTTTGCTTACATTTCGAAGCGCGTCGAAGCACGTCTACATTGAGAATGAGGAGTCACGTGCCGAGTTGGGGTGATTGGGGGGGGGGGCTCTGAGCCTGTCGGACATATTGGCTGCAGATTGGGGGCACGCTCCCAGAATTTCACGCATTCCTCATATTCCAGAGCACTTTAAATTTTGCGCATTTACGTTTTCGGCGAGACAGAGACGGATCTACGAATACGACAACGAAAATGAGGAAAGTAAAGCAATGCAAAAGAAAAGGGACCTTACAGGAACAAGCTCATACCAAGCGCAAAACAGAGGTATTTGGAGAAGCTTGCGGACATTCAAAACATCAACACACGAGCTCCCTGCAGCGGAGACCTGGACCATTTACCTCCGTGCACCATTTACCTCCGGGGGGGGGTCATTTGCATTGGCACAATCACAGCAGACAGATTACATGGGAGGGACTTGGTTATAAACCACAGGTACAGGGGCAGGACAATGGGCAGGACAATTGGCAGCGCCTGATGACGATGTGTGGAGCTGGTGCGGCTTATGACGTTCTGTGGAGGCCGTGGACACGTCTCCAGCCAATCAGGAAATTCTCATTTCGTAGCAGAGTTTACCCTGAAGGCGGCGCAACCCATTCGTTTTCAGGTCAAAGTTAGGATTTAACACATGTTTGCGCTATAATGTCAGAATAATGTCAGGGACCAGTAGACAACACTATGAGACACCCATTGAGACAGTTTATCGGTAAAAAAAACTTGATTTGGTGTTTAGTTGCTCTTTAAGAAAGAAATTGATATTGACTGTATTTTTTGTAAAGAATATCCTGAAACCATTGTGCATCTTTTCTGGTACTGTCCAAGTGTTGCATTATTTTGGCAGAAATTCTGCGACTTTATTCATGAAAATATTGAAAAGCATTTTGTTCTACATTGGAAGAGTGTATTGTTTGGTTTGTTTGAATCTAACTTCAAAACAGTAACTCTATTTACTTAATTAATCTTTTATTATTGATGTCAAAGTATCATATTCATTCATGTAAATTGAACGGCTTCAAACAATACATTTCTGAAAAACAGAAGGCAATTAAGACTGTTGAGTGTTGTACAGCGTTGAATGTCTTCATATAAATCCCCCCCCCCAATTGATGATTGTTATTGTAATTGACTCAATGATTTTACTGTTGTTATCACTGTCAACATTGTATTAATAAAAAAAAGGGAAGAAAAAAAAGAAGGTAAAACCAGGACGTAAGTTTCTTTCTTAAAGGAGAAGCGACAGTTGTTGTTTTTTTAAGATTAGTAAAGACTGTTATATTTGTCTATTTTGGTTGATTTGAGTATTATAAACCAATTAGAAATAAAATATAAGCTATTTGAAATAAAATAAATTAAAGATAAAATAAACAAGTAAATAGACAACGATGAAAGAATTTTAAGGAGTAAAAAGAGAAGGATAGTAAGTAATTAATTAATTAAGATTACGGTGGCCTGGAAGTTCAAAACACATTTACAAGTTTTGAAACTAATTTACGTTTTTTTAAGGGTAGGTACAGGGGTTTGGCACACAGCACACCATCCATCCATCCATCCTTCCATCCATCCATTTTCTTCCGCTTTATCCGGGGCCCACCACACTACAGCACACTAGTGGTTCCCAAAGTGGGGGTCGGGACCCGTTTATTATATTAGATCCATGGTCGGGACACTGAAGTGACATTAAGGCCCCGTCTACACGTAGCAGGGTATCTCACAAACCGAAGATATTTTCCTACGATCTGGCCTATCATCCACACAAAACCGGAGTTTTCTGTAATAAAAACGAAGGTTTCTGAAAACTCCGGCCAAAGTGAAGATTTGGGAATTCTCCGGTTATGCGTTTGAGTGTGGACATAAATAACCGGAGTATTCGGCCGTAGTTACTGCCAGCGTGCTGCTCTGACGTCACACGCGCGACCTGTGTTTACATCAGAAACAGCATGGATGCCTCAAAACTGTGTTGGCTTTTTGCTAAAGCTCAAGTACTGCGTCACGTTGAAGCGCGCAGACGAAGGAGCACTTTACAGTTAGTTATTTTACGGCAAATAACCGTCCCACATCCGACATGATCCTCGAAGACGGTAAACGCGGGTTTGGTTCAGACAGGTGTTACGCCGAAAACTGCATGACTGCCGAGAAATGCACCACCTCTTACCGCGCACAGATGAAACAACTATTTTACACCAGACAGGATTAAACCAGATCCATGGGTTTCTGATGCAGGAGACTTTAGGATGAAGTCGTCCTCCCGGAGGAAACAGTGAAACGAATGTTACTGTCCTCGCTGCTGCCGTTGTCGGAGTCATTACGTGCCAGGTCAGTCTATTGTCATGACGCGGCAGGAAAGCAGAGACAGTCCGTCATAGGGCAGCTCACAATCGTTGCGCACCTCGTCTGCGCACTTCCGGCTAAGCAGGTTCCGGTGTTAAAATAGACAGCGAAACATGGGTCTCTTACGCTTTTAGGCAAAAAATTCAAGCATTGTGGCGGTTCATGTTGTTGTTCACATTATAGACAGAAGGATCACGATAAGCAGAAGGATAATGTGGAACAGATTGTTAAATATTGTGCCTATTTAACTAATTTCCAAATACCCATTGTAAGCAACAACAAAACAATCTCATTAAAGTGTTGTAACGTGAAAAAAGGCTTTTAATTACAATAATGATTGAAAACAATGGAATCTAGTAACAAAATCATGAAAGAGTACATTTGTTTGAATGTCTTTATATTATTATTATTATTATTTTTACAAATATTTTAGATTTTTTTTTTGCCTATTAGTTTCTTTGCCTTGATTTAGCGTATAGGATGTAACCTGAAAATAAAAACGATGACTCGCAAATTGTTGTTTGCATGTTTGCAATGTTTACATCAGTTAATATTCATCAATAGATACACAATCTTGGACTAGTTTCCATCCGGTATGATTGTCACAACATTTATTAACCGCACGGACTACTTTTCTTTTTCTTACACGCACAAAAACGTTGTAGTTTTATGGAAATACCGTCCTCTCTAGCTTTGTTTACGCTGCTTTTCATTGACGCGCCAGAACCGGAACCTGCTTTTGCCGCAAAGCATTATGGGGATTCAAAAGTCCCCTATGTACTCTTGGAATGCGTCTGTTATAAGCAGGAGCAGAGTCGCTTGTTTAAAGCTGTGATGGGAATGGGAGTTGCCGGAATATCACTAAGGACACTTTTGGACCCGTGGACAAGTCGTTGTGATGTAGTTGGCGCTGTAATGGAGTTTGTGTTTTCTACCAATCTACATGTGAGGATTTGTCCGTGATGCAGTACTGCTAAGAAACCGTGGAAGGCAGCAATACGCCTGGCGGCGTCTAGCCTGCCGGAAAAGTACAAGAAGAAGAAGTAGTACCGGAGAGGAAGGCCGTTTCTCAATCTGTGTACTTGTGCGGACTTGTGTGCTCGTGGACTCGTGCAACGTCATCACGCGCGGCCCAAGTCCTGTTCCAATTCAAAGTTCGCTTCTCAGCAAGTCCGCTGGAAATCCCCGGATGAGAACTTGCTCCGCCCGTTTTACCGAGGATGCATCAGAGGAGACTTGTGCGTTCTCCGCCAGCTATATTTCCCACAATCCGTTTCGCTTTGAGCACGTGGATCACCGCGAGCCTCCGCCTGCAGCGGCCCCTCCTCCGCACGCACCGAGCCGCGCTCCAGCTGATCAACAGCTGATCGTGCGCATGTAAATAAATGCGAGATGTGACCGGTTTAAGAGTCTTTAGAAGTGTCTCCAGCTCAAGATGGTTTTCTGAGCAGAAGTGTTAAAACAACTTTGGTCATGCTTTCATTTTCTCATAATGATCAGCAATATTAAATCTTATCGTCATGAACAGGTTATTGAGGACAAATGCATTTTATGTTTACATTGTATAATTAAGGGGGCACTGTAGACAAATCTTTATGTGGGAACTTCCAAAACAGTTTCATATTTAAAAGTTTAAATTGTTTGTTCGTTTTTTTTCAGAATAATTTGCAACCCCCAAACAAATAAATAAATAATATTTGACCTATTTTTTTTATTATTGTTTCAGTTTGCACATCAGATATGTTTAATTACTTTACACATAATGCCTTATCTATGTAGGCTATAATTGTATAAATACTGTGAAATTGACTAAAATGTACAATGTTATTTTTGTTTACAGCAAAAGTTTGTAATTGATGTCTTTAAAAACATCTTTTCCACTTCCTGCAGTGTCTCACCCTTTTAATTTTATATGAGGTTGTTTAATGTTAGAAAAGCTCACAGCCCCATGTTCATGAGCTACTTCCTGTGATGTCATCTAGTTCATATGTCTATGGTTCACTCGTTCCAAACGCTGAAATAGCCGAGTCCACACTTGTGAACTCCTCAAGTCCGTTCTCCGAGTCTGCACCCGCAAGTCCGTACCCCGGAGTTCACAAGTACAGAGTACGCATACTGGGGATTGAGAAACGGCCTTGAAGTGTCAGGGAAGAAAGATCTCGCGATCTTTCGCTCAGGAGCAAACAAAAATGGTGGCTGCCTGTAAACCCATGTGACTCCTGCTCCTGGATCTAGAATCATACAATAACGGAATATTTACGGCAATATTGAAGAAAACAGCGCATCATTAAACGGATCCTGGGAGAGGGTTTGAGGAAACACCGCGGGACGGAAAATGCAGCACGACGACGTAAGTTTGGTTCAAAAAAAGTTCAAAAAAGCTAATGCTAACCACTGGTGCTAAACGAGTCTTGCACTAAACTAAACTTATGGAATTTTACAACCTGATGATTGTTATGCAATAACTGGAAAATTCAAATCAACTTGTGATGAACCAGAAGCAAACGATCAGTGCTCCGGATGGATTGAAAGTCATAGAGCCAACTCTGTTGATGAATGTACAGATCTATAATAAAGTGATGGGTCTGTACGTGAATTAACCATTTTGGCCTGTTGAGTTTAATAATTCCAACATTAGAATTTGTTTACAGCAAGAAAATGAAACATGGCAGAGCTATTTTCGACCTAGCGTTGCTTTTTTCTTTGTTGACTTTTATAGATGAATTCTAACATTCAATCACCTGCCTTTAACAATCCTTAACTTTAACATATTTATAACTTCCAAATCGTTAGGGATGAGTTTAAGACACTTTTCAGGTTCCCTGTGACAGAAACGCTTAATAGTACAATAAAAACAAAACAAATGATGCTCCAGTACTAGGGAACCAAATCAGGTATACGCCCTTATATTAAGTAGACGACAACATTTGTAAAAGACAAGCTTTGTAGAGTTTTATTTCAGTCCATTAAAAAGTGAAAAGCAAATCATCACAATTGCTAAATAAAGTGATATTGAGAAAATGTGCAATACGGGTGTGAAATATTTCATTTTAGTATTATATTGCTGTGGAATGACCTGCCTCTCCACATAAGAGCTGCACAGACACCTGACCATTTTAAATCATTGCTTAAGACACATTTCTATGCAAAAGCTTTTAACACTGTCTAGCACATCATGGCCAAAATCGGAGCTGTTAGTGCTTTGCTGCTTGTACATTGTGTTTTGTTTATTATTATTTTACTATAACTTTTTGTACTGTAGACCTTTTTGTGAAGCACTTTGGTCAACAACAGTTGTTTTAAATGTGCTATATAAATAAATTGATTTGATTTGATTTATTTTACTAAACTGTTTCAACGTGGTATGTTTTATTCAGCTTAAACATGAATTAAATTTATTTTCAGCAAATTGTGTCAAAACAAGACCTAAAAAGAAATAACTAAATCTGCACCACAACAAGGCTAAAATGGAACTAAATGAGGCAAATTAGAATCTAAACTGAACTTTTGCACATTTATATGTCCAAAACATTTTTCTGTTTTAATGTGATGATCTCAGTCAGATGATTTAGAAGTATACTGTTGCAGTATTCTTGCAGATATTGCGTGACCTGAGGCAACCGCGAATCATTGTGCCCTAAACTAGACGCTCCGCTCTTTTGTTTTTGCAGGTGATCTGGGACATTATCGGGAACAAGCAGTTCTGCTCCTACAAAGTCAAGTGAGTCTTACATTCTTTTTGTGTTACAACAATAACTCATTCATTTTATTTCATTTATTTATTCATTCCGGGCAGACAATGGCAACAACAAAAAACAAAACATACAGCATACAAATAAAACGATCCATTTCCACCCGAAAGGGAGTGGGAAGAAGATAACTTATTAAATCCCACCCTCAATTCCCCATTCAGAGCTCACCACATTCAAGTTCACTGTTGCATTGCTCAAGGATTACTTTACAAATAATATATCGTGGCGGCATTACCATAGGTAACAAAATTTGCAAATAACTGTATACAAACAATATAAGGAAAATTAAGAAAAATTAACAATACCAACAGTGGTAATGGACAATATACCAATAATGGTAAAAAACAAAATAAACCAACGATGGTCGGGAAACACTGAGCTCTTGTAACACTATGAGACAACAACAAGTTAAATTAAAGACCCTCTTCGCTATATTTTGACCAAATGCAATGTTTATATAACTACTAATAAAAACATCTATTTACTTACAGTTTCCGCGGTGTTGTTAAAAGAAAGCATTAAACTGTGTTCCATTTGATCTTAAATCTTATTTTCTGGGAAAAATAATGATGCTGCTGAACTATTTTTGCTGCACAAGTTCGTAAAAATATATCAACATTCTGGTCTAAAACACACTCAAAGGTAGCCATGTCTTACCATACCCTCGTACTCATTTTGTACTGAGGGTCTGGAACTTCACAATTGAGCTCTGTTTTCAGGTTGGAGGGATGAACTCCTTTGAAACAATTAGATCTGATTTTACCCAACTGCTAGTGTTTTTTCATGACGTATGTAATGCGCCTGAGTGAGTGAAGCGCTATTAAATGCTTAACACCTACAATGCTCGCTGAATGGTAGGTTGAAATTCAACCGATGTAACGCGGCCACTGAGATCAGATCCAGACGTAACATGTAGGGCAAAGATAATTGACCTCAGTTTATGGATGGCTAAGGCCAGGCTAACTCAAAGGCTGTTCTGGCTGAAATTGGACATATTCTTTTTGCTCTAAAGTCACCTGTTATTTTCTCTTTTCTTATGAATATTGAAATTCCCCTCATTCCTCTGTTTGAAAGAATATTTGCAAATCTTAAAATAATAAATGTGTAAAGATTTTTTTCCGTTTGTAGCATTAGAAATTTAGAATTTGGACATTAAAATGGCATTAAATTGACCTGATACTACCACATAAACCCCAACTTTAGATATTAATAAGGTGACTGAAGTGTCTTGCCAAAGGACACAGTCAACACTGAAACTGGACAGTAGTTTTGACTGAGATGCTCGTTTCCTGATTTAACTTTGAAATATGGACTTGTTTTTCAGAACAAAGAGTCAGAACTTCTGTCGAAATGAGTACAGCCTCACAGGACTCTGCAACCGCTCCTCCTGCCCCCTGGCCAACAGCCAATACGCCACCATCCGGGAGGAGAAAGGTACTGTAGCTACCACTACTCGTACTCCTAACACCTTAAAGAGTGGCTTTTGCGCTTTGATTAGTATTTGGTAACAATGTCAAACACTCAAGTATCAATTTACTGGTTAGAATATGAAATTATTGATCTAAAACAACACAAACTAAATATTCAGTAGTTCTGCCACTAATTATTAAAGCAGTCTAACTCTAATCTCATGTGGCTGTTGTGAAGCTTTGGTCATTGTTTTCAAGAGCGTCTAGCTGCAGACCAACCCTCTCGTGTCCCTTCTGTATTTTCATTATATCTTTACTGTAACGCTCGTTTGCTGTACATTTAATGTAACACTCACGTACGAGAGTTAAGTCAGGCATGAAAATTTGTCAACATGATAAATAACTTCAGAGTAAAGTTATAATGTGATTAATTGCGTCTTTAGTAGGGCTGCAACTAACGATTATTTTTACAACTAATCGCTTGGCTGTGAATGGTTATGGAATTTTATCACATAAAGCTAAAGTGGTGCCGCTTGAAGACAAGTTGATGTAGTAAACTTAAAGTAAATATTTGTTGGAGGCTCTTAGTGCTATTTCTTACTTTCTTCTGATTCGACGAGACAGACAGATGAAAACAGACAGATGAAATTTACAATGTACAAAACACAATATACACTAACTAGGGTTGGTCCATATCATATCGTACACGGTAATACCGGTATAGTGTTTGGACACCGGTGTAAACTTTCATAGCGTAGATGAGATCATTTGCATGTGCAGCTGATTTCAGAACCACACGGAGATGCTACGCTCAGAGTCACTCAGAGTCACTGTTTATGAGATTTTGTCGCTCATATTTGCAAGGAAAGGGCTCAGGATTTGCATCTTGGATGAACTCCGGCAAGTTGTAGCATTGCCTAGCTAGCAAGCTAACTTTCTTAGTCTGGCGCTAACAACAACACAGTGAAGAAAACCGCGTTGCAAATGCGGTTAAAGGCTAATAATATCCTTATCGGGAGCGCTCGCGTAAGTCTCAGGACAAGCTTGTACGTCTCTCCCTCTCTCTCTCTCTTGCTCGTGGCTGTGCGTCTGATCGGGAGAGAGACACGCGGACCGGGGGAGAGATAGGGCAAATAGTGAATCCTTTGACCACAACATGAGCCAAATTAATTGTAACGTTCAAACACATGTCCCAAACGCGTTAATACCCACAGGTCTATCCCAGTCTCCTGACAGTAAAAACACAAGTAAACTGCACAGAGGCAGGTGAACTTACAGGAGCATTTCACTGTGATGGAGATGAAGGTGCAAATAATTGTAGCAATATTATTTTATCTTCTGTGTTTTTCCAGATGGAAATAGTGATTTAGGTCAATTTAGGTGAATAAAGAGAATAAAATAGCTTTAAATGAATTTTCCCCATCAGCTAAAGGCTTTGATTTTTAAGTATTATGTCAGGTGTAAATTATATCGCCAAATATATCGTTATCATAATATTTCTTTTTCATACCGTGATATAATTTTTTGGCCACATCACCCTGCCCTAACACTAACTATAAAAACAACAGTAGGTTTTCATCAAAATACTACATTTTCATGTCCTTTTGGCTCTATTTGAGTCAGTGTGAACCAGAAAACGATTAATCGATTGCTAAAATAGTTGTCGACTATTTCAATAATCGATTAGTTGTTTCAGCTCTAGTCTGTAGCCTGTGATTTCAACAGGACAGACCTGTTTTAGGGCTGATTCCGAAACCCTTAAATGATAGCCTCTAAGACTAACACTACTAACACTAGCAACTAATCCTTAACCTTTCATGGGGTCAACTGTTGGATCTCTATGCAGTTAGTGAACTAGAGCTTCAGAAGCATTTGCCCAATTCCACCGTCCTTACCCAGGGGAAGGGGAAGTGACATCACCAACAGCTGTTCTTCTTCTTTAAGGATATTGGCAGGCAAACAAAAGCGCATGCCGCCACCTACTGTAGTGCATATGCAACTAGATAGTGTCCAAATAAAGACATTTAAGGAGAAAAACAAACAAAAATTCAAATGAGCCATCACATTTTCCTTTAGCCTTATTTTATCTCAACAGCTGTTTCATAAAGCTACAGTATGCAAATTAGCCATGTGGCTTAAGTTTCTACTAAATTAAAGCAAAAGCACAAACTGCCTCCATTTAGGTCATTTACTGAGGAGGCTCTTTTAAACACTGACATGTGACTGTGCTGTGATGACTCTAACATGTATTTCGTCACGTTTATAAAGTTTGGCTTGTGCAGAGTCTCTTATATATTTTTTTTCATTAATTGTGCACCTGTCAATCAACAGTTGTTGCGCATGAAGAATCACTTGAGGGTGGGGGCGAGGGGGTCGAGCATGCGGCGCGGTGGCTTATGAGATGGCACCAATGGCCGCTGGCTGCTCTGCTTTATGACCGCAACACTGGAGGCCGCCATTGCTCCGCCATTGCTGTAGTACCTCCATATCATCGCTAGGCCCCCATTGAAAAGCATTGGACTTTAGACACGTTAAAAACAACTTTAACGCCTGGTTTCAATTTTTGTAACACTTTCTATGGCTACATGTTCCTCCTGAGATAACGCTGGGTTAGTCACAAAAAAGAAACCAGGCTGGTTTTCAAAATATATTTTTTTTAAATCTCCTACTTAAAGGGATACTTCGGGATTTTTGACATTGGGCCTCATTTCCTAGTTATCCAGAGTGTTGTTGATGTCTGGAGATATTTTTTTCTTAAATTCATGCAGTTCTTGTATTTGAAGAGTCTAGTTGCGCTAGGCTAGAGCAAGGCTAAAGCATTTCTATGGTAAAGTCTAGCCTGCATTAAAAACAGTCTAACCCACTCCACAGTGCACCTGAGGTAAATCACTTATAACGCCACACTAACGATATAAATGTCTGTGTTAATAGAATAATTTTTGAAATATAACTGACCTTGTATCACATGAATTACCGCATTTTGAGGGACTATTTTCTCGCAGATCACTCTGCCTTAGCTTACAGCCACGAAGCTGATATTATTTTAAATGCAAAATGGTTAAAATTATTCTATCGACACAGACATTTATATGGTTAGTCTGGCGTTATAAGTGATTTACCTCAGGTGCACTGTGGAGTGGGTCAGACTGTTTTTAATGCAGGCTAACTGATACCATAGAAATGCTTTAGCCTTGCCCTAGCCTAGCGCAACTAGACTCTTCAAATATAAGAACTGCATGAATTTAAGAAAAAAATATCTCCAGACATCAACAACACTCTGGATAACTAGGAAATGAGGCCCTATGTCAAAAATCCCGAAGTATCCCTTTAACGGAGGTCGGACTGTTAGCATTGGAGCTGCGTGAGCTACACGTCACGCAAGGGCCAAGTCTACAGTGAAAATCCCGCCCTTATGGCCTTATTAGGAACATGCTTCGTCAGAGCTGGGGAGGAGGAGTCTGTAAATCCGCCATGATTTCCCCCTCGAACGTGGTCATTATGGTAAACGGGGAGGAGTGAGGAGGAGTTGTCTATTCTTTTTAACGATTTATGGATGGCACATGGCTCCTAATTGCCAGTGAGATCATCAGAAATCCCTATGCTAAAGTGGCTATGATAGTTAGCATGGAGGCTCCTTTCCCTAACTGACAGCCCAATTCGGAGGCTTCTTGTCATGGCGGATGCTGACCCACATCCGGTTTGGCGTAAGACCTCTTACCAATTTAACGGTTTCGGAATCAGCCTAAGCCTTGTGTGCCGTCAAATGAAAGCCTGTTTTCTCTTTTCAACATGTTATGGCTTGAGCTGCAGCTGTTTAATTAATAATCCGTTCAATCAATTGTCAAATTGAAAACAAGAATGAAATTACATCGAAACATAGCAAACTATTCTCTGTAATGAAATAAAAACACTAAATGAAATAAAATTTGCTGTTTTATATTCTGATGCTTAAAGTGAAATATACACGTTGAAAGCACAGGCTCAGGGCGTTATTATATCATTGATTATGATTTATTATTTTGCAACAGCTGGAGGTTTCCTCTCTTTCAAAAGCCAAGGTGCAGGGGTGTCAAACTTATTTTGGGTCGCGGGCCAAAATTCAATTCCCGCGACAGCCTGGCGGGTCGCGGGCCATATATAATGTAAACAGGAAAATATTATTGAGAACATTTTTCCAATGTATGAATAATAATAATGAGCTGTGATTTGGTCAAAGCCCCAACTTGACTGTAGCCTAATCAACAACAGCTTACACTTGTATTGCACTTTACAAGCCTGTGTCACAAGTTTCTCAAAGTGCTATAGTAGTAATTATTCATTCACTCCACACTCGGTGGTGGTAAGCTGTTATTGAAACCACAGGCTATAATGTGTTGTTTATATCCTGATCTCTTATTATATCAGTGCCCTCTGCTGGACACGTGTGAAAGTCTTTCCTTTTTTGAAATTTAAGATGCTCCCTAGTGGCTGGAATGAGCCAGGAATGGGCTAGAGACTTACTTGAAAAAAATAAAATGTTTTACATACTCTGGAGGGATTAAATCTCGCATCTCGGCCGTGGGCCGCATGTTTGATACCCCTGGTCTAGTGAATGTCCTGTTGCGTGTACGTACATATAGCACATAGGCGCGCCAACTTTGGCACAGCTGTTACATGTGCGTATCCCAGCGCACACACACCTGACACTAAAACAGCTACAACCACGGACACCTTCAAATGCCTCAACACCACATGCACGAGGGAACGCACTGCATGCTCCAGATGAATCCACCTTGACAAATGGAAAAGTCAGATATTTCCCTTGTGTTAATGGTGAAGTCAAGAGACATCGCTGACGTTCCACTTGTCGTCCTGCTCGTATCCATACAAACAGCCTGGGCTCAACAACGCAACGTGTCCATAAAACAGAACAGCTAAACCTAAAACTAAAAAGTTTAGCAAAAGTTAATTGCAGCAGCAGCAGAACAGCTGATGTCGGGTCACATGACCCCAGTGCGTTGGATTTTAAATTCGATTGAACGGATGATACATACGGATTATTAATGTACACCTCCGTGTATATATGAAAACATGACAAAAATGTAAAAAAAATCAGACAAATAATGTGCCTTAAAAGCAATAGCACAATATAAAGCAAGAAAACATGACAAAAGCGGAAAAAAGCAACAAAAATGTCAACAACAACTTGAAAGAAAAGGTTAGATGAGTTTTGTAGGTCTAGGTGTTATACTGGCCTATTGGCTTTCAGCTCCTGGGGAGAAGCTTTTAGATTTGGGTAAAGCTAAACTGAAGAAAAGGTGCTAGGGTTAAGAGGTTAATCGTTTCTTGACGTTTTGAAGGAGTAAATGTTGTGTCTTGTGGTGTTCCAGGTCAGTGCTTCTTGTACATGAAGGTGATTGAGAGGGCGGCGTTTCCGGCCAAAATGTGGGAGAAGGTCAGACGGCGCTGCTTTATTCTTTGTCCATGAGGGTTTGCAGACGATTGAGCTGTGTCTGTTTCAGGTGAAGCTGAGCAGAAACTACGAGAAGGCGCTGGAGCAGATTGACGAGAACCTGATCTACTGGCCACGCTTCCTCCGACACAAGTGCAAACAGCGCTTCACCAAGATCACGCAGTATCTCATCCGCATGCGCAAACTGGAGCTCAAGAGGCGGTCAGTTTATTACAGTGTTTCTCAAACGTTTTCAGCCCAAGGACCACTTTATCTTCCAATTTTTTTCTGAGGACCACCTAACTGAATCCCACTCCAACACCCCCCAAAAAACAAAATAGGAAGGATAAGCTAAATTCATGTTTAAAATACAACAGTTTCAAGTCATAAACAAATTATTCAAACACAAATGCAATTATATGATCAGAAATTCTTCTATGAATTTCATTTCATTTGAAAAAGTAAATGTGAAATGCGCTGCAGCTTAATATGAACAACAAACATGTGGGGGAAAAAACAACTGCTGTAACAGCCTATAGGTACCACCGAATGTCATTCTAAAGAGCCAATAGTTTAAAACTGAGGTGGTGGGTTTAGGAAGTCTATGGTTGTAACTATGATAACAATAAAATGCTGAAAAATTGCTGGGGGAAAAAATGTGCCCCTTAATGTCCACTATCACTGACCCTACTGGGATTTTACACATGAAACAAAAACTATACATTACAAAACTAATAGATCTGTGGATTTTACATTTTGAGATTTCCATCAAAAACGCAACGTGGTATTGGGAAGGGCATGAGCACTTTGTGGGCAGACTCTGCAAGCTTTAGATGTTAAGTAACGTGGACTCGTGCACAGACGCACATGCCGTGGAAAATAGGAGACATTTGGCTCAGGTTCTCTGGATCACAAGCAACAAAATGCTACTTATTTTATGAAAATACGCCGCATATTGACGTCAAAGACCTGCAGTAAAGATGATAGAATGAGTCTTGGCTGGATACAGTGGACGCGCGTACGGCGGCGGTGGGCGGCAGCAGGTTCGACCTGCCACAACCGATCAAAGGAGAATTTAATTACCTGATCTGCGGGCATGGCTGCGGAGACCGCGGGGGAACACACAACCCGCGCATCAGATGCGCTAATGCCCCCAGCCATGTGTGAAATCCAGCGCGTTTTACAATAGCTACATATTGACCAACAGGATGAGGAAAGATTACACACGGTTCTGAGAAGTGCCAGCCATGCTCATCCATGTGCATTCATAACACTTCCAGCTCTGTCCCTCAAAAAGACGCCCTGGTCAAACTATGCTAGTTATTCTTAAAGTTTGATCAAATTATAAATGGGTCGGGGGGGAAAGGGGGTTCGCGGACCACTAGGGGCGATGGCGGACCACTAGCGGACCACACTTTAAGAATTACTGCTCTATTATAACATTATAACACAGTACCTCATCCGCATGTGCAAACTGGAGCTCAAGAGGCGTTCAGTCTATTATAACGTTATCACACAGTACCTCAGCCGCATGCGCAAACTGGAGCTCAAGAGGCGGTCAGTCTATTATAACGTTATCACACAGTACTTCATGCGCAAACTGGAGCTCAAGAGGCGGTCAGTCTATTATAACGTTATCACACAGTACCTCAGCCGCATGCACAAACTGGAGCTCAAGAGGCGGTCAGTCTATTATAACATTATCACACAGTACCTCAGCCGCATGCGCAAACTGGAGCTCAAGAGGCGGTCAGTCTATTATAACGTTATCACACAGTACTTCATGCGCAAACTGGAGCTCAAGAGGCGGTCAGTCTATTATAACGTTATCACACAGTACTTCAGCCGCATGCACAAACTGGAGCTCAAGAGGCGGTCAGTCTATTATAACGTTATCACACAGTACCTCAGCCGCATGCACAAACTGGAGCTCAAGAGGCGGTCAGTCTATTATAACATTATCACACAGTACCTCAGCCGCATGCACAAACTGGAGCTCAAGAGGCGGTCAGTCTATTATAACGTTATCACACAGTACCTCAGCCGCATGCACAAACTGGAGCTCAAGAGGCGGTCAGTCTATTATAACTTATCACACAGTACCTCAGCCGCATGCACAAACTGGAGCTCAAGAGGCGGTCAGTCTATTATAATTATCACAGATCAGCGATGACAATGGAAGAGGCGGTCAGTCTATTATAACGTTATCACACAGTACCTCAGCCGCATGCACAAACTGGAGCTCAAGAGGCGGTCAGTCTATTATAACGTTATCACACAGTACCTCAGCCGCATGCACAAACTGGAGCTCAAGAGGCGGTCAGTAGGGATGGCCGATATATCGGCGCCGCCGGTATTATCGGCTGATATTTGTCATATTTTTCACAAATCGGTATCGGTCCGATATGGGAAAATATCTATATTTTCTTTTTTGAATTATTTACTGCGCCGTAATGTAGTGCACTTGAATGCAGGAGCAGTGTAGACGGGCTGCACTGACCTGACTGAAGAAACCGTTTATTCAAATTATCTGAAATAAACAGTGGCTCCTAAAAATAAAGAAACTCCAGCATAAATTCACGTCTCCAAAAGAAATTATGTTTTACTAAGTTTAAACAAAGTGGAGCGGACACTTGGACACCACAGTGTACAGAGCCACAAGTTGCTGCTGTTACAAACTGGACTAAAACTGCCTCCATGGACATTATTTTGAGTCAGGATTAACAGGAATCTTTTTCTGATGGATTGTCGCTACATCTGAGTGGTGAGTGTTGCAAAAGTTTCTCCGTCCTGACGCCAGATTTAAAACTTTCAATTTGTTAGCGTAGCATAGCTTCTCACAGGCTAAAGGCTACCACACGTAAACATCGGCTTTCTGTCATCATGTAGGTTTACTACAGTGATGATAATGGCTGTATTCACGTTTACTGTGCCCACCTTTGTCATGTTAATGACCCGTGAAAACGAGGCGTTATGTCCGCATTTTCGTGCATATTTAATTAGACGCATTTGGGATCTTTAGCGCATTTTTCATTTGAAAACCATGTAGTTCAAAGCTCATGCTAATCTTGTAAATGAACTGTTTGCCTTTTGCCTGCTCTAAACCAACTCTAAATCTTCGCATTCTGGCCTCATAAGTTCAGTATACGATGCTGTTAAAGTAACATGATAATATTTTTTGCAACCCAAAGCTTCATACAGAGCTGTCCTCAGAGAAGTCCATCAGATTTGTTAAAACATGTAACTTAATCAACATGGTAGGCTACATGTTTAAATAAAAAATACAATAAATAGTAGCATATTCCCAGTGTAACTGTTTCCCATTAATAGAGGACATGGGTGAAAGTATAATAAGTAGGTCTGAGTAAATATTTAGCCAAAACAAAATGACATTTCACTCTAACCTTGCACAGGGCTCGAAATTGCGACTATTTTGGTCGCATATGCTCCCAAAATTATGCCTTTGCGATCTCAAAATGGAATCACTCGCATGTTTGCGACTGCAAACAAATACTCCGGTCCACCTTAAAAGAAAACCGTCTCGTGCTACCTTAAAAAGCTTGTGTCATGGCTTATAGTACACTACGATCTGTTCTCTCGTTTGGCTCAGCGCCGCTGTCATTCCTCCCGGTCACACGCGCTCCCTGGGCCAACCTGTACCAGCCCAGCCCGTGTTCTCTGCGTGTGCCTGTGCAACGCTCTCATTCCTCTGCCCGCTTTCATTGAATGAGCCAATGTATTTAAGCAACTGTGGTCTCTTTATGAGAAAACGAGGAATATATATATCATTCATAAACTCATTGGGACTGGGAACTATCTCTCAAATAACGCGTGAATCGATGTCGGGCGGAGAAGCAGCGCAAACTTCAATCCAACCCACTCGCCACCTCGTGCTGCGCTGAAAGCGAATCATCGCCGCTCTCGCTAAATACAAAACATAAAGTCACAAATGCGATGTTTAACACGTCTTCTAGGGTTCTGGCAAAAGGGTTTGGCAAAAGGTGCAGAGAGACGAGACGATGAAGTGCAGTGAAGCAGGGGCGGAGCAAGTCGGGGGTTGGGGGCAGTTGGGAGGCACAAAATCTGGTGTCCCATTTATAATGTTAAAATTTAGCCTAATGAGTTTCATAGATTGCTGAATCATTGCAAACAGCTAAAATAACACATCTAAAATGCAACAGAAGGCTGGAAGTGGCGTGTGATATGTTTAAATTCCCTTCATCCCTGTTAAAAGCGTCCCTGTTTTTTTTTTTGGTTGTGCTCCTAGGTTTTTGACTGTGCTCCTAAATTTCAGAATTAGGAGCACAAGCGCTACCAAGAAAAAAGTTAATTTCGAGCCCCGTTGCATTTAATAATAATAATGCCTTACACTTGTATTGCGCTTTACAAGCCTGTATTACCAAGTTTCTCAAAGCGCTACACTTGTCGTCATTATTCATTCACTCCATACTTGGTGGTGGTAAGCTACTGTTGTAGCCACAGCTGCCCTGGGGTAGACTGACGGAAGTGAGGCAATCAGTCTCCGCCATCGGTCCCTCCGACCACCACCTATCACTCACTCACTCACTACATTCGCTAGGCTTCCTGGTGTTACCAAACGGTCTCCCATCCAAGTACTAACCAGGCCCTTCCCTGCTTAGCTTCCAAGATCTGACGAGATTGGGCATAGCAAAGGCGGTATGACCACCATTTGATCTTTTAATTATTTTTCTAATAAAAAGGATTGTTTGTTCCATCATAGTGTGTGAGACAGTGTGTCCCAGACACACCAAGCATTGTATTGTTTATTTTCCAATAGTGGAACGATAATTTGAAAACTTTACAACATTTGAGTGAGCCTTTCTATTGATTGTTAACATCAAAATAATTTTCATATCGGACCATCCCTAGCGGTCAGTCTATTATAACGTTATCACACAGTACCTCATCCGCATGCACAAACTGGAGCTCAAGAGGCGGTCAGTCCCAGATTTCAACAGGAATTTCACTCCACATTTTTAGGTGCAAATCTCAAGACAATTATTTGACCAAAATTTGAACAACTTAATCTCTTAATCCCCACTTTAACCAAGAGCATTTTCTCCAGTTCAGCGTTGCCCAAATTCAAAAGTTTTGCCTCATTTGAAAGCTAAGACCATCCATCCATCTTCTTCCACTTGTCCGTTGCCGGGTCATGGGGGCAGCTGTTGGAGCTGCACCAGCCCCTATGGCTCCTCCTGCAGGTGGTGGGTCCACAGAAGGACGGCCTCATGGTTCTAACCGGGCCTGTTGGTCTCTCATAAGGGACTTCTGAACCGCTCTTTGTCTGACCTGTTACCTAGGACCCGTTTGCCCTGGGAGACCCTACCAGGGGCACCAAGCCCCCGACAACAGAGCTCCAGGATCATTCAGGTCAAACACCTCCACCACGTTAAGGTGGCGGTTCCAGGATGGGAGAGCTAAGATCAAAACTGACCTAAATTGATCTTTTTTTCTCGCCTTGTTGTCATCTGGTTTTTGTTGGCTTTTCGTCACTATTTTGTAGCTTTATCATCATCTGTTTTGACATGTTTTAAGAAGTTTTTAGATTTGGGTAAAGCCAGACTTTGCACATTTTCTCCAATGGTAAAAATGGAAAATAAGTCCAAGATAAAGATGGAGTTTTCTGTGCTTCAGGAGGAAGCTGGTGCCTCTGAGCAGGAAAGTGGAGCAGCGAGAGAAAAGGAAGGAGGTCAGAGATGATAAAAGAAGTAAACTGTGTAAAAATCATTTAAATACTGTTGAATAATTGTTTGCCGTTTTGTAGGAAAAAGCTCTGATTGCGGCACAACTGGACAACGCCATTGAGAAGGAGCTGCTGGAGAGACTCAAACAGGGAACGGTATGACTTTAAGGACTCTTGGTAAACCGCGATAATTACTATATCGTCTTAGCATTCAATAAATGACAGATAAACATTGCATTTTGAGCTCAATATTTATCATCTGTTCATTTATTTGCACAACCAAATTTATTTGCATTTTTCTCATGCAATAGTTTTAAGATGAAGTACTTTTTCAACAAAGCTTTTCTGTAATTTGTACATTTTAGAGTTAGTTTCTGCGGCACTGAAGATCAATTAAAATGTCTTCAATAATATAGTTTATCTCAATATTTTCGCTCCTTAATATATTGAACTTTGTGTTTTGGACTGAGCTGTTTTCTCAGCCTTTACCGAAGTCAGTCAGCGGCAGCTTCGATAATCCAATGTGCAGATCAAATTTGATCCATTTTCATGATAACAGCATAACGTTTCCAAAGGAAGAGTCCCAAAAGAACTGCGTGCAGCTATATTTACATTAATTTGTTTAAGAAGTCTTTGATATGAATGTTTTTAAATGTCTTTTATAGTAAGATTCTCCAATTACAGTTTGCTCCTTCCGATGTGGATAATAATATTCTATTGCCTATTTTTTCTTTAAAATCATTATTTTACTGCTTCTACTTTATTTAACTGAATTTACTTTACATAAGGTTCAAAGTAAATGAAACATGGGCTGAACAGATTTTCAATTGAAACAATGTACATGTATGTCTTTTCTTTTTGGTGAACCTTTGGACAGTGGTATTCTCAGTGTTTTCTTCCTTCATTTGGCTAAAATCATAAGAATGGTGACACCCCTAACCGGGACAGGACGATTAATAAAGGAAGTGTGGTGTTTTCAGTACGGAGACATCTACAACTTCCCGGTGCACGCCTTCGACCGAGCGCTGGAGCAGCAGGATGAGGAGAGCGAGGAGGAGGCGGAGGAAGAGGAGGAGGAGGAAGATGAGGTGAAGATCTGAGTATCGTTAAATCATAGCTTTACCTGAGCCTCTAGTACTTTACATTCTGAAATCTGGCTTTTTAATGTGGAATGTGCAACTATTCCATTCCCATTATCCTTTATTAATACACATCGTGTCATTTGCAAGAGAGACCCGTTTGAACAGTTTTACAAAGTCAGTAAAACATACAGTAAAGACAACAATGACAACAGCATTAACATAGTACTTAAAACAAGAGCATTCACACATTCATCAGAAGAGTTTTAAACTGTTCAAGGGTCAGTCCACACCACACATTCCAAATTCTAGACTCAAGAGTTCAAATGTCCTGAGATATCGACTGGTCAGACATTTATTACATTTAACAAATAATCAGACAGGACACAGAGAAGAGCTTTGTAGAAACTGCAGACAAAGCTTGTAGACTGTTGCATAGATCACATGTGGCTCCTATAACCATCTTTTGGATATAGTGGATTTGTCTCATATGGTCTGACCTGTGTGTTTTTTCAGGACGTGGGGAAGAGAGAGTTTGTGGTGGACGACGAAGTGGAGGAGAGCGACATCAGCGACTTTGAGGTGAAAATGTTTTCAGTCTTTTGCGTCTCAAAAAGCAAAACAGTAAATGGAAACACAAACCGCTATTACATCTCAGTTTTATTGCGAGAGTAAAAATGGGACCAAACTCTCTTTACGATGCACATTTTGGCAGCAATACTCAAAATTTCATAAAGTTTCCCAGGAAGTAACTCCAACGTGGCCTTTCCCACGTTTATTCATTCACAAATACTGACATGTTTGGTATCCACGTGTAGCACGAAAGGCTGTGACCGAGATGACGCTGTAATCCAAATATGGACATTTCCTTTGTGGGAGACAGCAGCGGCTAAAGACGGGAGAAATATACACAGGGCGCATGTGCAGACAAAGGGACTAAACTTTAACAACATCTGCACTTTAGGTGCTCCATAAGACACACTTTACAGACTCCACACTTTACAGACCCGCACTTTACAGACTCCACACTTTACAGACCCGCACTTTACAGACCCGCACTTTACAGACCCGCACTTTACAGACCCGCACTTTACAGACCCGCACTTTACAGACTCCGCCCTTTACAGACTCCGCACTTTACAGACTCCGCACTTTACAGACTCCGCACTTTACAGACTCCGCACTTTACAGACTCCGCACTTTACAGACTCCGCACTTTACAGACTCCATTGAACCACATTTGGAAGATTTTTCCAGATTTAATTTCTGACAGTTGTATTGAGCTTTGAACCAAAAAACAAGGAGAAATCTACAGCAGAATTTTCACATTGATCTCTCTAAATGTAAAGTTTCCTTTGCCCCGGCAGCGTCTCGCTATACTGAAGGTTTCTTCTGTTTGCGTTTATCTTTAGGACATGAACAAACTTGGGACGAGCAGCGAAGAGGAGGAAGAGGAGACGTCCAGTGAAGCAGAGAAGGAGGAGCAGGAAATGGAGATGGAACTTCAAACAGACACTGGACTACAACAGAAGAAGAAGAAACCATCCAAAGGGAAGGGCCCCGCGAACGGTGCTGCCCAGAGGAAACGCGCCTACGTGGAGCTCGAGTACGAACACGAGATCGAGCCCGCCTCCAAGAGCAGGAACACGTAAAACTGGCCAATCAGGCGCCGCGGAAGGACTGTCAGTCAGATCGTCATTACAGAGCGGCCAATCAGGAGCAGAGATGGACTCCGGGGTATTACCGGTTCATGTGTTTCTCACTTTTGCTTCTGATGTGTTTGTAAACGGAAATAAATCCATTGTGACTCTTTTATGAAAACCAGGTCTGTGTTCGTCAGAGGGAAGTCGAGTGGCAGTTTATGAATCAGAATCAGAATAAGGTTTTATTGCCATGGTTTGAGAACAGGTTCACAAACTAGGAATTTTTCTTGCTGCAAACGTGCAACATAGAACATATAACACAGAGTTAAGATAAAAATATGCTAAAAAACTTTAAACTATAAGGCTATAGGGGCATGTGTAAAAAAAAAAATTAAATAAGATCAAATAAAAGTGACATATGGTAAGACAACAACATTTGACATTGAACAGCAGGATTGTATTTACAGATGTGTAGGCATATAAAGTGATAAGTGATAGAGGGTCTAAGTGTGGACACACCACACAGTGCAAGTGCAGATTACATCCATGAGTCTGTAACTAAGTTATTGGGTCTTGTTTTTGTTCATGAGTCTGATGGCGGAGGGGAAAAAACTGTTCAAGTGCCGGGATTTATAGGTCTGGATAGACTGTAGCCTCCTGCCTGAGGGGAGAGGGGTGAATAGTCCATGTCCAGGGTGAGAAGGGTCAGCTGGACATTGAACTACAGAAATGTTATTGATATTATCACAATAATTATTTCAACAATTTATGATCTCTATTTTTGCTTTGCTGGGACATATCTGACTAAATATCTGCAGATGAGGATTAAATCAGGGTGATTATTTTCAGGACAGTGTTGAAATTGAGGCTTCTGTCCCGGACCCTCTGCCTCTTTGTGGTGCCTTAAGGGCCTGTCACAATTGGCGCATGGGCACTATGCGATCGTTTGCAGCTTCAAAATATGAAAAATATGCATCTGCACGAGCGACCGCTATTGACCGCATGAAAAGGTGTGAATCGCAGTTGGATCATCAGTCGCAGCTGAATGTCATGCATGCACAAAATTCAGTTGCGGTCGATTGCGACTGAATATAGCCGCAGCAGGCCGCTACAGTCGCGAGAATGGTGAAAGATAAATCGTCTCAGTCGCGCAGATGGTGAGAGACTGGTGAGCGCCACTATCAGTCTCGTAGAGGCTAGACGCTGTTTCCTCTTCCCCCGTTTGGTCTAGAGCGCGGATCGGGCCGTTTTTTTTCTGTCCGAACCCGTCCCATGGAGGGGGAGGGGGATGGGGGTGATCGTAAACTCGCTGTTACCTCATAGTGCAGGTGAATTCAATACTTGTCAAAACTTCTCTCAGTCCGTGCGCTTAGAGCGAACGCACACCGAGACACTTTGAAACAGTTTCACCACATTTCTACTGGCAGTGATGCACGCGCTTCGGAGAACCCATTAACCTGCTAAAAAGAGCCACGTTTGCCCTCTCCTCTTTCAACACGGACTTACGTGTTATATTTTATTTTTGATAAATGGATAAATCATGTGTTTAAAGCGCTGCACGGTTTGAGAAAAGCCTTTGAAGTGAGGTTACGCAGCGCGTAATGTTGGCATGGCACATGGCGCGCTGCGCTCTACACCGCCACACAGAGTCCTGCACGGGTCCATTTTTGGGGACCCGCACCCATCCGCTACAGCACCTACCCGCCTGTAAACCCGTGATTATATGAAGATTTAAATCCACACCTGCCCGGACCCGTTAACATTCTACCCGTTACCCACCCGTGCCCGTGATAAATCACACAAATTAAAAGCATTATATAGAGGCACCAGCTTGCTTCCAGTGTCTCCGTACATTGGTGTATGAATGAGAGCGTGAATGGGTGAGTGGATCCTTGCTGTAAAGCGCTTTGAGTGCCTAACATAGGTGGAAAAGCGCTATATAAGTTGAGACCATTTACCATTTACCCGCTCCAGAGACCACATCACCCCCGTCCTCCAACAGCTTCACTGGCTCCCCGTACAACAGCGCATCCATTACAAAGTTCTGCTCATCACCTACAAAGCCCTCAGCAGGGCCGAGATCCAAAATCGGTATCTGGCAGCTGCCAGTGGCTTTTCTGGAAATGCCACCGGTATCTGGGCTCGAGGGCTCCCCTGGTGCAGGTATTTGCTGGTACATGTGGGTTTTCTCTGTAATATGATTGATACCTTGACCGAAACCTTGCATTTACGTTTGTCAACTGCAAAATCTATTGCGTATAAATTACGCATAAATCTTTATTTACATTAGTAAAATCCACATTTGTGGTTTGGTCCTACTCAGTGTCAGAATGAAAATACATTAGCACACTCTTTATGGGTGTGACAATACGTAAGTATAAAAAAGACAATTATGGCATAATTATAAAGCAACGGACGCCCAGTGCTGTAATTAATTAAGTATTTTTATACGCAATAGATTTTGCAGTTGACAAATATACATTATTAACTAAAATTTTTAATAATAATAAATGCCGCTTGCGGCTTTAATTAGGCCCGAGAGCCTGGCAGGGTCCGGGCCTGTTGTTATTGTACAGGCAGTGCGCGGAGCGCACTGCCTGGCAGGCAGTGTACAGGCAGTGCGCGGAGGCAGTGCGCGGAGCGCTCAAGAAACAGAGCGCGGAGCGCTCCCCATGCATTACGCAGTAATACAGACACTCCCGGCACCCCGACCTGTCCGGTGATATAAGCGTGTGCCGCGAAAGCGGCACATTTGTTGCTGCTCGAATAAAAAAAAGTGAAAACCACAGGCAAGGCGCAACATGGACAAGAAAGTAGTCGACCATGGCCACTCACCAGCACTCAAAACACTGTTACAGTGACTCAGGGCATCGAGGCCTATCCGATAATATAGGTCTTTGCCGCGAAAGCGGCATATTTGCTTCTGCTCGCACAAATATACGGAAAAAAAAATCCATTGGAAAATATTGAGAAAGAAGAGGTAAAAGACGAGCGCAACGCGCTCGTATTTGATAATGAACCTAACGGGTGGATTACTGGACGTGAGACCTTTCCGTATATATAAATATGCGCCGCCTTCGGCGGCGCTATATTGTTATTGTATGGGTTTTTCTTATTCTTATTATTATTAGGCCCGAGAGCCTGACAGGGTCCGGGCCTGTTGTTATTGTACAGACAGTGCGCGGAGCGCACTGAAGAAAGACGTGCGCACAGCGCACGTCCCAAAAAGAGCGCGGAGCGCTCAAGAAACAGAGCGCGGAGCGCTCCCAATGCATTACACAGTAATAACGACACTCCTGGCACCCCGACCTGTCCGGTGATATAAGCGTGATATATGCGCCGCCTAAGGCGGCGCTATATTGTTATTGTATGGGTTTTTCTTCTTATTATTATTTTTTTTCTTCTCCCCCTAAAAAGCCAGTTTCGGCAACTTCCCACTGATGAAAAGTCCTGAATTTTTGCCCAAAATTCAATTAGGTGAAAAAAAAAACCTTCACATCTCCAAAATGTCAAAATTCAAAAAAATGGCGCGTCAGCGCCCCCTGGAAAAACCACGTTAACATTGCGCCCTATGGCCAGACCCCCCAAAATCCCGAAATCCCCGAAAATTTTAGTTCGTCGCAGACGAAAAAAATTCGGCACAGTGATTGGTCACGTGAAGCCAAACAAAAAAGATATTACGCGGTTGCTAGGCAACCATCAGGAGGGCGGCCATATTGGCCAGAAGAGCCATCTGGCGCCGAAGGCGCCATTTCGTGCCCTCGCATTTGAACGAACTCCTCCTAGGGCGTTGAACGCAGCGACTCCCCGTTCGCTCCAGATCATCTACACAAGTGGGACATCAAAAGTTATTAAAAACTTTCTTATAGGATTAACGGTGTTGTCATGGCAACGCCATGAATTTGGCGTCCATTTTCAGCGCTCGCCGCCGCGTTCAAAGAGTCGTAACTCGCACAAACTATGGCCGATTTGAGCGAAACTTGAATCGTTGGTCGAGTCGTCCACCCCCGATGTGTTGATATAGGAAATTTTAAAATGGGCGCGATAGCGCCCCCTGCAGAGCACCAAATAAAAATGAATAGGGAAAAAAATTGAACTTTGTCGTAGACAAACGAAATTTGGCACAGACATCCGTCACGTGACCCCGAACAAAAAAGTCATTGAGGCCACGCCCCTTTTCCCACCGTGTTGCCATGGCAACGACCCGATGTCAACTTTGGCACAGCCAAACCAAAATTGGTACACGCGTGCGTCATGACAGTCCGAACAAAAAAGTACATTACATGGTTGCTAGGCAACCAACAGGAGGGCGGCCATTTTGGGAAAAATGTGCTGATCTGGTGCCGAAGGCGCCATTTCGTGCCCTCGCATTTGAACGAACTCGTCCTAGGGCGTTGAACGCAGCGACTCCCCGTTCGCTCCAGATCATCTACACAAGTGGGACATCAAAAGTTATTAAAAACTTTCTAAAAGGATTAACGGTGTTGTCATGGCAACGCCATGAATTTGGCGTCCATTTTCAGCGCTCGCCGCCGCGTTCAAAGAGTCGTAACTCGCACATACTGTGGCCGATTTGAGCGAAACTTGAATCGTTGGTCGAGTCGTCGACCCCGGATGTTGTGATATAGGAAATTTGAAAATGGGCGCGATAGCGCCCCCTGCAGAGCACCAAATAAAAATGAATAAGGAAAAAAATTGAACTTTGTCGTAGACAAAAGAAATTTGGCACAGACATCCGTCACGTGACCCCAAACAAAAAAGTAATTGAGGCCACGCCCCTTTTCCCACCGTGTTGCCATGGCACAGCCCCAGATAGCAAAATGTCGTTGAATCAACGTTGATCTAGCGTCAGGCTTTTTCGTTGAATCAACGTTGATTTCTGACGTTGAATTGGCGTCAACCTTGCTCGTTATGTTGAATGTTGATCCAACGTTGATCTTTCATTGATTATTTCATTGAAACAACATCAGATCAACTAGAATTATCAACATTGAAACAACGCTGAATTTTCAACACTACATCAACATTGAATCAACATGGATTTAACAGTATTAAGCATTAATATTTCATTGATTTGACATTGAAACAATGTTCTAAAATCAACAGACCATCAATCTTATTGCAGCTTCTTTATTACACAATTTATTATACTGTAATACAAAAACATGACTGTACAAAACTACCTACTTGACTACCAGACAAAAAATAACAAAAGCAAATGTAACATAAAAATGCATGTGACGAATTATCATACTAGAAATGAACCTTTTTGTCTAAATTTAGCTTTAATGACACCAAGCCCTATAGAACAAAGTCCCGCCCACTTCCAGTCTTGGACGTGTGTTGCAAGTAAAAACCCCATTGATTTCATCTATTGATAAAAAAAATAAAAATAAAATAAAGAGTTAAAAAGCACGACACATGGTAATCAGCTTTGTGCTAACTGCCAACCATGGCATGGATATTTTACACAAAGAATCCCACTAAATACTTGAACATATGGTGAAATGTATTTCAGTTATAACATTTTAAATAAATATTCAGTTTAAAATTGTGTGTTTTAGCACACAATTTTAGCACATAGATAATGAGTCTGTGTTGAGATTTTAAACTCAAATATTTCTCAAAGTCAATGGATTACATAGGATTTATACCTTGGACTCTCACTAAAGAACAGGAAGTAGGCGGGACTGTTGAGCTCAATTCAGATAATCACTACAGGCTGCATTATGTTACAAAAATGTTACAAATTATGTTTAAAAAATATATATTTAAACTATAATGAATGGCCTTCACAGAGTACATACAGTTTGTAGTTTAGAGCAAACACTTTTAGAAATGCTTTTGATTCTTGTATTAGTTTAACAGTTCATATTTCATTCCTCTCATACTGTGGGTCAAATGCTTTTGGACAAATTAGTAATTTGCTACCTTGCTTTTCATGCCATCTTTTCTTTCTAGTCCATACTGTATATCGCAGTGGCTACTTCTTCAGCCCATCATTGTAGGTGAGTTTAGGTGAAGAAAACTGGCAAGAAGCTGCTAGGGGAAAAAGAAAAGAAAAAGAAGACTTGTTAGAATTTAATGTTAACGAAGAGGAGAAAACCGACACAGTTTGATACACAATGTACTAGAATAGACCTAAACCAGGCCCACAGGCTGCACTGGGCCTGATACAACTGAGACTACACCAGGACTACAAGCTGCACAAAACTGACACTCACTTCTTAACACTTTGGGCTCTACAGGGCAGTTCCTCTGGAGCTTAACCTGAACAGCTACAACAGAAATAATAAAGTCAGATTATGTTTGCTTGGAGTTGAACTGTAGGCATGGTTAAATTGTTGTCCACTTTGGTAAAAGTTTTAGTAAAGTATTATCAGTTTGTATATTTAAAGGAAACAATGCCAATGTAACAAGAAAATAAAAGTAAATACCTGTATCAAAGAGATCAAATGCAGGTGTGCTGCAGGCCGGTGTAGAGTCTAAAATAAAAACAAACAAACAAATAAATTAAAGGTAACATGTCAGTATGGCTGTACATGTAGAAGCATAAACACATATCTAATCATATTCAGGAAGAATATATTCTGCTGTAACAGTTAGTGGAAAAGACAGGTTTGAACAAACCACAATGTGCTTTTTTAGAAATGAATTAGTTGAAATAATTACATACCAAGATTATGTGCGTTAAGCTCATCTTATCCTTGAGGTTAAGTCTAAAAAGACAATGAGACCAACATTACAACAACATTAGACATTTAATTATTTTATTTATTTATAGTTTGATTGTATTGACATCAAAGTAGAACAATGAATCTACTATTTTATATCAGATTATACCATGGTCTGGGTGAATACTCGATTCTGATTGGCTGGAAGGTGTCCATTAAAAAGTGATAATGTACACCAGTTAAAAAACAGTTAAATCACGTTCTATATCACTTCACTGCAGCTGTTTCCATAGTAACGGTAAACAATTGAGATGGAACTAGTTTCAGGTAAAACTGATTAAAAAGTGAAATAACTCCTGCCCAGGACTTAAAAAAATAAGTAAACAGATCCCAATGAACAGTTTCAGTTTGCCGGACCATGGGACGCGTCGTCCAGTTATTTCTGATAATGGACACCTCGTCATGCATTATCCCTTACTTATAAGTAATATACAGTATTTAAGTGAGCTAACAAGATAACTAAAAAGTAAAAGGAACAGTTACCAAAAGATTATGTTACATGCTGTGTGGGTTAAGTGTGTACAATTACTGTATAAATATTATAATCATCTAATCCTAATAAAAATCTCAACAAACTTACGCTAAGACGGTCTGCTCCTGACTTCTCCGAGAGAAAACTGCACTAAGTGGCTCCAGAGCAGTTGAGATTTGAAGGCTTTAGGTCACATGACAACTTCAAATTCCTGCTCTTTTTGCACCTGCAGAACCATCAGGGCCATGTACATTGAAACAATGTTGAGTCAATGTTGGCACTTCAACCTTAAAATACCCGCGTTTATTCAACGTTGTTTCAACAGCTTTTTTTCAACCATTGATTATGCGTCGGTGATTAAACGTTGAATTAACATTGACATTTCAATCTCAACCAAAAATAACCAATCTGACCAAAAATCAACGTTGAATTAACATCTTTTGCTATCTGGGGCCACACCAAAATTGGTACACGCGTGCGTCATGACTGTCCGAACAAAAAAGTACATTACATGGTTGCTAGGCAACCAACAGGAGGGCGGCCATTTTGGGAAAAATCAAGTGATCTGGCGCCGAAGGCGCCGTTTCTTGCCTTTGCTCTTTTATAATCTCGACCTAGTGTGGCAGGTAGGGCGCGGCAGCGCCTCCCGGTTATTGGGGCGGCGTGCGGCCACCGGCGTCAACCGGCCAAACGAGACCCTCGAGGGCCTCTAAATGCCGCTTGCGGCTTTAATTAGGCCCGAGAGCCTGACAGGGTCCGGGCCTGTTGTTATTGTACAGGCAGTGCGCGGAGCATAGCGCACGTCCCAAAAAGAGCGCGGAGCGCTCAAGAAACAGAGCGCGGAGCGCTCCCTATGCATCACACAGTAATAACAAGACTCCCGGCACACCGACCTGTCCGGTGATATAAGCGTGTGCCGCGAAAGCGGCACATTTGTTGCTGCTCGAAGAAAAAAAGGTGAAAACCACAGGCAAGGCGCAACATGGACAAGAAAGCAACGCGCTCGTCATCGACCATGGCCACTCACCAGCACTCAAAACACTGTTAGAGTGACTCAGGGCATCGAGCCCTATCCGATAATATAGGTCTTTGCCGCGAAAGCGGCATATTTGCTTCTGCTCGCACAAAAATACGAAAAAAAAACCCCATTGGGAAATATTGAGAAAGAAGAGGTAAAAGAGGAGCGCAACGCGCTCGTATTTGACAATAAATCCCACGGTTGGATTACTGGACGTGAGACCTTTCCGAATATATAAATATGCGCCGCCGAAGGCGCTATATTGTTATTGTACGGGTTTTTCTTATTATTATTATTATTATTTTTCTTCTCCCCCTCAAAGTCCACTTTCCCACTGACGAAAAGTCCTGATTTTTTGCACAAAAAAATGGCGCGCCAGCGCCCCCTGGAAAATCAAAATTACATTGCGCCTATGGAGATGCCCGAAAACTTGACTTCGTCGTAGACGAAAAAAATTCGGCACAGTGATTGTTCATGTGAAGCCAAACAAAAAAACATATTACGTGGTTGCTAGGCAACCATCAGGAGGGCGGCCATATTGGCCAGAAGAGCGATCTGGCGCCGAAGGCGCCATTTTGTGCCCTCGCATTTTAACGAACTCGTCCTAGGGCGTTGAACGCAGCGACTCCCCGTTCGCTCCAGATCATCTACACAAGTGGGACATCAAAGTTATTAAAAACTTTCTAATAGGATTAACGGTGTTGTCATGGCGACGCCATGAATTAGGCGTCCATTTTCAGCGCTCGCCGCCGCGTTCAAACAGTCATAACTCGCACAAACTGTGGCCGATTTGAGCGAAACTTGAATCGTTGGTCGAGTCGTTGACCCCGGATGTTTTGATATCTGAAATATGAAAATGGGCGCAATAGCGCCCCCTGCAGAGCACCAAATAAAAATTAATAGGGAAAAAATTTAAGTTTGTCGTAGACAAAAGAAATTTGGCACAGACATCCGTCACGTGACCCCGAACAAAAAAGTCATTGAGGCCACGCCCCTCTTCTCACCGTGTTGCCATGGCAACGACCCGATGTCAACTTTGGCGCAGCCAAACCAAAATTGGTACACGCGTGCATCATGACAGTCCGAACAAAAAAGTACATTACATGGTTGCTAGGCAACCAACAGGAGGGCGGCCATTTTGGGAAAAATGTAGTAATCTGGCGCCAAAGGCGCCATTTCGTGCCCTCGCATTTGAACGAACTCGTCCTAGGGCGTTGAACGCAGCGACTCCCCGTTCGCTCCAGATCATCTACACAAGTGGGACATCAAAAGTTATTAAAAACTTTCTAATAGGATTAACGGTGTTGTCATGGCAACGCCATGAATTCGGCGTCAGTTTTCGGTGCTCGCCGTCACCTTTATACAGTCATAACTCGCACAAACTGTGGCCGATTTGAGCCAAACTTGAATCGTTGGTCAAGTCCTCGACCCCGGATGTTGTGATATAGGAAATTTGAAAATGGGCGCGATAGCGCCCCCTGCAGAGCACCAAATAAAAATGAAGAATAAAATTGAACTTTGTCGTAGACAAATGAAATTTGGCACAGACATCCGTCACGTGATACCGATCAAAAAAGTCAATGATGGCCACGCCCCTTTCCCACCGTGTTGCCATGGTAATGACCCGGTGTCAACTTTGGCGCAGCCAAACCAAAATTAGCACACGCGTGCGTCATGACTGTCTGAACAAAAAAGTACATTACATGGTTGCTAGGCAACCAACAGGAGGTCGGCCATTTTGGCAAAAATTGAGTAATCTGTCGCCGAAGGCGCCATTTCGTGCACTCGCATTTGAACGAACTCGTCCTAGGGCGTTGAACGCAGCGACTCCCTGTTCGCTCCAGATCATCTACACAAGTGGGACATTAAAAGTTATTAAAAACTTTCTAATAGGATTAACGGTGTTGTCATGGCAACGCCATGAATTCGGCGTCCGTTTTCAGGGCTCGCTGCCGCGTTCAAAGAGTCATAACTCGCACAAACTGAAGCCGATTTGAGCGTCGAGTTGTCGACCCCGGATGTTGTGATTTAGGACATTTGAAAATGGCCGTGATAGCGCCCCCTGCAGAGCACCAAATAAAAATGAATGCAGAATAAGATCAAACTTTGTCGTAGACAAAAGAAATTGGCACAGACGTGCGTCACGTGATCCCGATAAAAAAAGTCAATCATGGCCACGCCTCTTTTCCCATCGTGTTGCCATGGCAACGACCCGGTGTCAACTTGGCGCAGTCAAACCAAAATTGGTACACACGTGCGTTAGGGTGCATCAAACGCCCCATTTTTTTTTTAACTTCAATGGATCATTTTGTCCCTTGTCTAGTTTTTTTATATATAAAAAAAGAAAATGTATGGCAAAGTTTGGTGAAGTTTGAAGTACATTTAGGTGGTCCACCATTCAACTGAATTTTGTCTAAATATCGAAAATTCGCCATTTGGCATATTTCCATTTCATTTTATGTCATTTTGTTAAATAATATTGCATACAGAGTTGTATATAGATATTGCAATAGTAAATTCTCAGTTTTATCTGATTATATTCAATAGTATGATGCTACATTTATACAACGGGTGTTAGAAGTGTTCATTATATAACATTAACCATTCGCTACATCTTTTAAAATGTTTCAACTCATCGGAGACAATAGTTTCAACGCAATGAATTCAGATAGTATATGTTGTTTTCAACATTGTTCTAAATGATTTATCCAATGTTTAAAAAGTTAAATATAGTTAAATGTATTCTACATTCAGCAATGTTTTAAAGTCAATGGTAGTTATTTGGTAGATTCTTCAGTTAGTCGCTATGTCCTTTGCCTTTTCGCAAGTTGGGCTGTTCTTTACGGTCCTTCTCAACAACTTGCAGCACGTTCTGGTCATGTCCTTCACCCCTTGCTGATGCCAAGAAATCTGAGCTAAGCTTAACACCTGTCTCAAGATTCAAGATTTATTTTTTTAATTTGTCAAACCATGTGAATGATTGAAATTACATTTCTCTCATTCTGATTGTGGAGCAGGGGTGGGGGAAGAGGGTGGGAGGGAGTTCACCTTCCCAATGGCCTTGTGTATGAAACTGTTCTTAAGTCGACTGGACCTGGCCCGTAGATTCCGCAGTCTCCTCCCTGAAGGTATTACCTTGAAGAGACTGTGTGATGGGTGCATAGGGTCCCTGGTGATTCTGACGGCTTTGCGGGTGAGACGGGTGGAATACATGTCCTTAATAGAGGGGAGAGGGGCTCCACAGATCATCTCCGCTGCTCTCACCATGCGCTGGAGGCTCTTTCGGCAGGAGGCAGTGCTGGCGCCGTGCCACACAGTGATGGAGCTGGTCAGGATGCTCTCTATAGTCCTCTGTAGAAGAACCTCACAGTGATGGAGCTGGTCAGGATGCTCTCTATAGTCCCTCTGTAGAAGAGCCACACAGTGATGGAGCTGGTCAGGATGCTCTCTATAGTCCCTCTGTAGAAGTTGCACATAACAGAGGCTGGGACTCTGGCTCTTCTTAACTTGCGGACAAAGTAGAGACACTGATACTTTTCTTGACCAGTGATGTAGTGTGCATGGTCCAGGAGAGGTTCACTGTGATATGCACACCCAGGAGCTTAGTGCTGGTCACCCTCTCCACTGCAGCACCGTTGATTATAATCAAGCATGCTCCTATAATAATTATTAGAGGAGCATGCTGGACCCGCGCTCTTCGAAAATCCATAACAATCTCTTTGTCTTCTCCACATTTAGAGAGAGATTGTTCTGTGTGCACCACATGGCCAGACTGCTCACCTCACTCCTGTAGTTTGACTCGTCTCTGTTGCTGATGAGACCCACCACTGTTGTGTCGTCTGCAAACTTGATGAAGAGGTTGAGTTGTACTTTGGAGCGCAGTCATGGGTCAGCAGAGTGAACAGGAGGGGGCTCAGCACACAGCCTTGGGGAGCCCCGTGTTCAGTGTGATGGTTCTGGAGGATTTCCGCCAACACGTACAGCCTGTGGTCTCCCCGTCAGAAAGTCCAGCAGCCAGTTGCACAGTGATGTGTTGATCCCCAGGTGGAGCAGTTTGTGTATTAGCTGCTGTGGGATTATAGTGTTGAATGCTGAGCTAAAGTCTAAAAACAGCATTCTGGAGACTTGGATGACTCAATCTTCAGATCATCAAAAACATGACACAGGATAATCTCACCAACATGGTGACGACAGGCTGACCAAAGGAGAACTTGTCCAAGCTGCTTCTGGACTGTCACACAGGCTGCAGTTACGTGACCTGTATTTGATTCTGTGGTCATGAAAAAATGGTCTGGATTATTGCACTCTACAGCTAAATCCCAAAACAGCGCGGCACTCAATGTGTTAACAGTCAACATGTGCTAAATCTAACAGCCCTGTAATGACTAATAACAGTTTGCATATAACATTTGTAAAACAGGCTCTAGAATTGCGACAACATGAAAGTATAACATAATAAGTTCAATAAAAATTAAAATTAAAAGGTTAATACAAAATTAGATAAAATTGAAATATTTTGTAAAAACTCACTTCAAAGATTGCAGACTTCACAAACAGCTTGAATAAACAAGCAAAGAATAGTTATTTAATCAAATTCAGTACCATTGTAAAATATTACATAAGTAAGAGCAATAACATTCAACTACATGAATATCGCTATAGAATGCCCATATAACCCAATGCAAATCTTGCTTATTGAGGTGGACCCCTAAACAATGTTGGAATTAGACAAAATTGGTAGAAATTATTTTATGACCAAAGGAATGTTTTTAAACTGGGGACAGAATAATTGGTTAACATTGGGGCGTTTGATGCACCCTAGCGTGCGTCATGACTGTCCGAACAAAAAAGTACATTACATGGTTGCTAGGCAACCAACAGGAGGTTGGCTATTTTGGGAAAAATCGAGTGATCTGGCGCCGGAGGCGCCATTTCTTGCCTTGCCTCTCGACCTAGTGTGGCAGGTAGGGCGCGGCAGCGCCTCCCGGTTATTGGGGCGACGTGCGGCCACCGGCGTCAACCGGCCAAACGAGACCCTCGAGGGCCTCTAAATGCCGCTTGCGGCTTTAATTATTATTAGGCCGAGAGCCTGACAGGGTCCGGGCCTGTTGTTATTGTACAGGCAGTGCGCGGAGCGCTCAAGAACAGAGCGCGGAGCGCTCCCCATGCATTACACAGTAATAACGAGACTCCCGCACACCGACCTGTCCGGTGATATAAGCGTGTGCCGCGAAAGCGCACATTGTTGCTGCTCGAATAAAAAAAAGTGAAAACCACAGGCAAGGCGCAACATGGACAAGAGAGCAGTCGACCATGGCCACTCACCAGCACTCAAAACCTAATACAGTGACACAGGGCATCGAGACCTATCCGATAATATAGGTCTTTGCCGCGAAAGCGGCATATTGCTTCTGCTCGCACAAAAATACGAAAAAAAAAATCCATTGGGAAATATTGAGAAAGAAGAGTAAATGACGAGCGCAACGCGCTCGATTTGACAATGAACCCACGGTTGATTACTGGACGTGAGACCTTTCCGAATATATAAATATCGCCGCCTTTGGCGGCGCTATATTGTTATTGTATGGGTTTTTCTTATTATTAGGCCCGAGAGCCTGACAGGGTCCGGGCCTGTTGTTATTCTACAGGCAGTGCGCGGAGCGCACTGACGAAAGACGTGCGCGTAGCGCACGTCCAAAAAGAGCGCGGAGCGCTCAAGAAACAGAGCGCGGAGCGCTCCCCATGCATTACACAGTAATAACGACACTCCCGGCACCACGACCTGTCCGGTGATGTAAGCGTGTGCCGCGAAAGCGGCACATTTGTTGCTGCTCGAATAAAAAAGGTGAAAACCACAGGCAAGGCGCAACATGGACAAGAAAGCAGTCGATGACGAGCGCAACGCGCTCGTCATCGACCATGGCCACTCACCAGCACTCAAAACACTGTTAGAGTGACCAGGGCATCGAGACCTATCCGATAATATAGGTCTTTGCCGCGAAAGCGGCATATTTGCTTCTGCTCGCACAAAAATACCAAAAAAAAATCCATTGGGAAATATTGAGAAAGAAGAGGTAAATACGAGCGCAACGCGCTCGTATTTGACAATGAACCCCACGGTTGGATTACTGGACGTGAGACCTTTCCGAATATATAAATATGCGCCGCCGAAGGCGGCGCTATATTGTTATTGTACGGGTTTTTCTTATTATTATTAGGCCCGAGAGCCTGACAGGGTCCGGGCCTGTTGTTATTCTACAAGCAGTGCGCGGAGCGCACTGACGAAAGACGTGCGCGTAGCGCACGTCCCTAAAAGAGCGCGGAGCGCTCAAGAAACAGAGCGCGGAGCGCTCCCCATGCATTACACAGTAATAACGACACTCCCGGCACCCCGACCTGTCCGGTGATATAAGCGTGTGCCGCGAAAGCGGCACATTTGTTGCTGCTCGAAGAAAAAAGGTGAAAACCACAGGCAAGGCGCAACATGGACAAGAAAGCAGTCGATGACGAGCGCAACGCGCTCGTCATCGACCATGGCCACTCACCAGCACTCAAAACACTGCTAGAGTGACTCAGGGCATCGAGGCCTATCCGATAACATAGGTCTTTGCCGCGAAAGCGGCATATTTGCTTCTGCTCGCACAAAAATACCAAAAAAAAAACCCATTGGGAAATATTGAAAAGAACAGGTAAAAGACGAGCGCAACGCGCTCGTACTTGATTATAAACCCCACGGTTGGATTACTGGACGTGAGACCTTTCCGAATATATAAATATGCGCCGCCGAAGGCGGCGCTATATTGTTATTGTACGGGTTTTTCTTATTATTAGGCCCGAGAGCCTGACAGGGTCCGGGCCTGTTGTTATTGTACAAGCAGTGCGCGGAGCGCACTGACGAAAGACGTGCGCGTAGCGCACGTCCCAAAAGAGCGCGGAGCGCTCAAGAAACAGAGCGCGGAGCGCTCCCCATGCATTACACAGTAATAACGACACTCCGGCACCCCGACCTGTCCGGTGATATAAGCGTGTGCCGCGAAAGCGGCACATTTGTTGCTGCTCGAATAAAAAAAGGTGAAAACCACAGGCAAGGCGCAACATGGACAAGAAAGCAGTCGATGACGAGCGCAACGCGCTCGTCATCGACCATGGCCACTCACCAGCACTCAAAACACTGTTACAGTGACTCAGGGCATCGAGGCCTATCCGATAATATAGGTCTTTGCCGCGAAAGCGGCATATTTGCTCTGCTCGCACAAAAATACGAAAAAAAAAATCCATTGGGAAATATTGAGAAAGAAGAGGTAAAAGTCGAGCGCAACGCGCTCGTATTTGACAATAAACCCCACGTTGGATTACTGGACGTGAGACCTTTCCGAATATATAAATATGCGCCGCCTAAGGCGGCGCTATATTGTTATTGTACGGGTTTTCTTATTATTATTATTATTATTTTTCTTCTCCCCCTCAAAGTCCACTTTCCCACTGACGAAAAGTCCTGATTTTTTGCACAAAATTCAAACACGTGAAAACAAAATTCTTCACATTTAGAAAATATAAAAAAATCAAAAAAATGGCGCGCCAGCGCCCCCTGGAAAATCATTACATTGCGCCTATGGAGATGCCCGAAAACTTGACTTCGTCGTAGACGAAAAAATTCGGCACAGTGATTGTTCATGTGAAGCCAAACAAAAAACATATTACGTGGTTGCTAGGCAACCATCAGGAGGGCGGCCATATTGGCCAGAAGAGCGATCTGGCGCCGAAGGCGCCATTTCGTGCCCTCGCATTTTAACGAACTCGTCCCTAGGCGTTGAACGCAGAGCGACTCGCCCGTTCGCTCCAGATTCTCTACACAAGTGGGACATCAAAAGTTATTAAAAAACTTTCTATAGATAACGGTTGTTGTCATTGGCACGCCCATGAATCGGCGTCCATTTTCAGCTCGCCGCCGCGTTCAAACAGTCATTAACTCGCCACAAACTGTGGCCGATTTGAGCGAAACTTGAATCGTGGTCAGTCGTTGACCCCGGATGTTGATATCTGAATTATTGAAAATGGCCACAAATAGCGCCCCTGCAGAGCACCAAAATAAAAAATTAATTAGGAAAAAAATTTAAGATTTGTCGTGAGAGCAAAGAATTCGGCACAGACATCCGTCACGTGAACCCCCGAACAAAAAAGTCATTTGAGGCCCGCCCCTCTTCTCCCGTTGTTGCCGATGGCAACGACCCGATGTCAACTTTGGCCAGGCCAAACCAAAATGGTTACACGCGTGGCATATGACAGTCCAAACAAAAAAAGTACATTACATGGTTGCTAGGCAAACCAACAGGAGGGCGGCCATTTGGGAAAAGTAGATAATCGCGCCAAAGGCGCCCATTCGGTGCCCTCGGCATTTGAACGAACTCGTCCTAGGGCGTTGAACGCAGCGACTCCCGTCGCTCCAGATCATCTACCACAAGTGGGACATCAAAAGTTATTAAAACTTTCTAATAGGTATTAACGGTGTTGTCATGGCAACGCCATGAATTCGCGTCAGTTTTCGATGTCGCCGTCACCTTTATAACAGTCATAACCGCACCAAACTTGTGGCCGATTGAGCCAACTTGAATCGATGGTCAAGTCTCGACCCCGATGTTGTGATATACGGAAATTGAAAATGGGCCGATAGCGACCCCGCAGAGCACCAAATAAAAAATGAAGAATTAAAATGAACTTGTCGTAGAGTCAAATGAATTTGGCACAGACATCCGTCACGATGATTACGATCAAAAAAGTCAATGATGGCCACGCCCCTTTTCCCACGTGTTGCCATCTGGTAACGACCAGTGTTTCAACTTTGGCGCAGCCAAACCAAAATAGTACACGCGTGCGTCATTGACTGCTGAACAAAAACAGTACATTACATGGTTGTAGGCAAGCCAACAGAGGTCGCCATTTTGGGAAAATTTGAGTAATCTGTCGCCCGAAGGCACCATTTCGGCACTCGCATTGAACGAACTCGTCTAGGGCGTTGAACCAGCGACTCCCCGTTCGCTCAGATCATCTACACGAAGTGGCGACATTAAAAGTTATAAAAACTTTCTAATAGGATTAACGGTGTTGTATGCAACGCCATGACAATTCGGCGTCCTTTTCAGGCTCGCTGCCGCGTTCAGAAGAGTCATAACTCGCACAAACTGAAGCCGATTGAGCGTAACTTTAATCTTTGGTCGAGTTGTTCGACCCCGGATGTGTATAGGACATTTGAAAATGGCCGTGATAGGCCCTGCAGAGCACCAAATAAAATGAATGCAGAATAAGATCAACTTTGTCGTAGACAAAAGAAATTTGCAGCAGACGTGCGTTCACATGATCCCGATTGAAATAAAAGTCATCATGGCACGCCTCTTTTCCCATCGTGTGCCATAGGCAACGACCTTGTGTCAACTTTGGCACAGGTCAAACAAAATTTGGTACCACACGTGCGTTAGGGTGCATCAAACGCCATTTTTTTTTACTTCAATGGATCATTTTGTCCCTTCGTCTGTTTTTATATACAAAAAAAGGAAACATGCATTGGCAAAGTTTGGTGAATTGAATACATTTAGGGTGGTCACCATTCAACTGAATGTTGTCTAAATATCGAAAATTCGCCATTTGGCAATATTTCCATTTCATTTATTCATTTTGTAAATAATATGCATACAGAGTTGTATACTAGATATTGCAATAAGTAAATTCCTCAGTTAGTCTGATTATAATTCAAGATAGTATTGATGCTACATTACAACGGGTGTTAGAGTGTCTCATTACATAACATTTAACTCGCTACATCTTTTAAAATGTTTCAACTCATCGGAGACAATAGTCACGCAAATGTAATTCAGAAGTATTATGTTGTTATTCAAGTCTAAATTGATTTATCCAATGTTTAAATAAGTTAAATATAGTTAATGTATTCTTACATTCAGCAATTGTTTAAAGTCAAATGTAGTTATTTGCGTAGATTCTTTTCAGTTAGGTCCGCTATGTCCTTGCCTTTCGCAAGTATAGGGCTGTTCTTTACCGGTTCCTTCTCAAAACTTGCAGGCACGTTCGGTCATGTCCTTCACCCCTGCTGATGCCAGAAATCTAGCTAAGCTTAACACCTGTCTCAAGATTCAAGATTTATTTTTTTTAATTTGTCAAACCATTTGTGAATGATTTGAAATTACATCTCTCATTTCTTGATTGTGGAAGCAGGGGTGGGAGAAGAGGGGTGGGAGGGAGTTCACCTTCCCCAATGGCCTTGTGTATGAAACTGTTCTAAGTCGACTGGACCTGCCCGTAGATCCGCAGCTCTACCTCCCTGAAGGGTATTACCTTGAAAGAGACTGGAAGTTGTGATGGTGTCATAGGTCCCTGTGTTGATTCTGACGGACTTTTGCGGGTGAGTTGAGACGGGTGAATACATGTCCATTACTAAGAGGGGAGAGGGCTCCACAGATCATCTCCGTCGCTCTCACCATGCGCTGGAGGCTCTTCGGCAGGAGGCAGTGGCTGGCGCCGTGCCACAACAGTGATGGAGCTGGTCAGGCATGCTCTATAGTTCCCTCTTTGGTAGAAGAACCCACAGTGATGGAGCTGGTTCAGGCATGCTCTCATAGTCCCTCTGTAGGAAGTGTCACACAGTGATGGAAGCTGGTCAAGGATGACTCTTCTATAGTCCTCTGTAGGAAGAGCCAACACTAGTGATAGGAGCTGGTCAGGATGCTCTCTCTATAGTCCCTCGGTAGAAGACACACATGATGGGAGCTGGAGTCAGGATGCTCTCTATAGTCCCTCTGTAGAAGTGCCACACAGTGATGGAAGCTCGGTTCAGGCATGCTCTCTATGAGTCCCTCTGTAGAGAGAGCCACAACATGAGCTGGAGCTGGTCAGGATGCTCTCCATAGTCCCTCTGTAGAAGTTGCATATAACAGAGGCTGGGACTTCTGGCTCTCTTTAACTTGCGGACAAAGTAGCGAGACCACTGATTACTTTTCTTGACCACGTATTTTGTAGTGTGCATTGGTCCAGGAGAAGGTTCACTGTTGATGCTGTCACACCCAGGAGCCTGTAGTGCTGGTCACCCTCTCCACTGCAGCCACGATTATTATTAGGAGGAGCATGCTGACCCGCGACTCTTCGAAAGATCCATAACGAATCTCTTTTGTCTCTCCAATTAGAGAGAAGATTGTTCTGTGTGCAGCCACTATGCAACTGCTCACCCAACTGCCTAGTAGTTGATCGTCTCTGTTTGCTGATGAGACCCCACTTTGTGTCATCTGCACTTGATGAAGAGTTTGAGTTGTACTTGGAGGCAGTCATGGGTCACAGACGTGAACAGGGGGGGCTCAGCACACAGCCTTGGAGCCCCCGTGTTCAGTGTGATGTTCCTGGAGGATTTCCGCCAACACGTACAGCCTGTGGTCTCCCCGTCAGAAAGTCCCAGACAGCCAGTTGCACAGTGATGTGTGGATCGCCGAGTTGGAGCAGTTTGATGTATTAGCTTGCTGTGGGATTATAGTGTTGAATGCTGAGCTAACAGTCTAAAAACAGCATTCTGGAACTGGATGACTCAATGCTTCAGATCATCAAAAATGAGACCAGGATAATCTACCAACATAGTGACGACAGGCTTGACCAAAGGAGAAACTTTGTCAAGCTGCTTCTACTGTCACACAGGCTGCAGTTACGTGACCTGTATTTGATTCTGGTTGTCATGAAAAATGGGTCTGATTATTGGCACTCTATAGGCCTAAATCCCCAAAGAGCAGGCGCGGCAACTCAATGTTAACAGTCAACATGTGCTGAACTACAGCCCTGTAATGACTCGTATATGCTATTATGTACAGCATCTTGAATGCGACAAACATGAAAGTATAAATAGAAGTTCAATAAATGAGAGAGAGTTAAAAGGTTTAAACAAAATAGATAAAATTGAAATTTTTGTAAAAACTCACTTTCAGAATGTGCAACGTCGAGAAACAGGCTGTGAAAGACAAGCAAGAATATTATTGTACAAATTCATACCATGTAAAATATTACATAAGTAAAGAGAAATAACACATTCAACTACATGAATATCGCTAGTAGAACCGATATGAACGCAACAATCTGCTTTATTGAGGTGCCCCTAAACAATGTTGGAAATTAGACAAATGTTAGAATTCTTTTTACGCAAAGAATGTTTTTAAACTGGGACAGAATAATGTTGACGATGTGGGCGTTGATGCACCCTTAGCGTGCGTCATGACTGGTCCAAACAAAAAAGTACATTACATTGGTGCTAGGCAACCAAACAGGGGTTGGCGGTATTTGGAAAAAAATCGAGTGATTCTGCGCGGAGGCGCCCATTCTTGCCTTGATCTTCGACCTAGTGTGGCAGTAGGGCTCGACGCCAGCGCCTCCCGGTTATTGGGGCGACGTGCGGCCACCGGGCGTCAAGCCGGCCAAACGAGACGCCGTCGAGGGCCTTGCTAAATGCCGCTTGCGGCTTTTAATTAGGCCGAGAGCGCTGACAGGGTCCGGCCTTGTTATTGTACAAGCAGTGCGCGGAGCGCGATGATGAAAGACGTGCGCGTAGCGCACGTCCCAAAAGAGCGCGGAGCGCTTCCAAAAAACAGAGCGCGGAGCGCCCCCCATGCATTACACATAATAACGACACTCCGGCACCCGACCTGTCAACGGTGATATAAGCGTGGTGCCGCAAAGCGGACACATTTGGCTGCTCGAAGAAAAAAAGGTGAAGAACCACGCAAGCGCGACATGGACCAAGAAAGCAGTCGAACGAGGCGCAACGCGCTCCGTCATCGGACTATGGCCAGCTCACCAGCACTCAAAAACACTGCTAGGTGACTCAGGGCATCGAGGCCTATCCGATAACATAGTCTTTGCCGCGGAGAGGCGCATATTTGCTCTGCGTCGCACAATAAATACCCAAAAAAAGAGAAACCATGTGGTAAATTATTGAAAAAGAACAGGTAAAACGAGCGCACGCGCTCTAGCTTGAAATAACCCACGTGTGGATTACTGGACGTGAGACCTTTCCGATATATAAATTATTTGCGCCGACGAAAGGCGGGCTTTTGGTATTGTACGGGGTTTTCTTATTAGCCGAAGCCGACATCGCCATTGTTATTGTACAGCAGTGCGCGGAGCGCCACTGATGGAAGACGTGCGCGTAGCGCACGTCCAAAAGAGCGCGGATGCGCTCAAGAAAAGACGGCCGGAGCGCTCCATGCATACACAGTAATAACGAGCACTCCCGGCACCCCGACCTGTCGGGTGATTAAGCGTGGCCGCGAAAGCGCACATTTGTTGACTTGCTCGAGAAAAAAAAGGTGAAAACCACAGGCAAGGCGCACATGGACAAGAAACAGTCGATGACGAGCGCACGCGCTCGTCATCGACCATGCCCACTCAACCAATCAAAACACTGTTAGAGTGACTCAGGGCATTGAGGCCCTTATCCGATAACATAGGTCTTTGCGCGAAAGCCGGCATATTTGCTTACTGCTCGACCACAAAATAATACCAAAAAAAATAAACCCATTTGAAATATTGAAAAAAAAGAAACAGGTAACAAGAGAGCGCAACGCGCTGCTACTGATAATAACACCCACGGTGGATTACTGGACGTGCAGACCTTCCGTTTATATAAATATGCGCCGGAGGCGGCGCTTATATGTTATTGGTACGGGTTTTTCTTATTATTATTTATTATTTTTCCTCTCCCCCTAAAAAGCCAGTTTTCGGCAACTTTCCCACTGATGAAGTCCTGAATTTTTGCCCAAAATTCATTAGGTTGAAAAAAAAAACTTCAATCTCCAAATGTAAAATTCAAAAAATGGCGCGTTCAGCGCCCCCTGGAAACACGTAACATTGCGCCCCATGGCCAGACCCCTCAAATCCGAATCCCCGAAAAATTTTAGTTCGTCGTAGCACGAACAAAATTCGGCCACAGTGATTGGTACGTGAAGCCAAACAAAAAAAAGATTATTATGCGTTTGCTAGGCAACCCATCAGGAGGGCGGCCATATTGGCAGAAGAGCGATTTCTGGCGCCGAAGGCCGCCATTTCGTGCCCTCGCATTTGAAGAACTCTCCCTAGGCCGTGATCGCAGCTAACTCCCCGTTCGCTCCAGATCATTCTACACAAGTGGGACATCAAAAGTATTAAAACTTTCTAAATAGGATTAACTGTGTTGTCATGGCACGCCATGAATTCGGCCGTCCATTTTTAGCGCTCGCCGCCGCGTTCAAACAGTCAGTTAACTCCACATACTGTGGCCGATTTGAGCGAAACTTGAAAATCGTTGGTCGGTCGTCGACCCGATGTTGTGTATAGGAAATTTTGAAAATGGCGCGATAGCGCCCCCTGGCAGAGCACCAATAAAAATGAATGAGGAAATTTTTTAACTTTGTGTAGACAAGAAATTTGGCACAGACATCCGTCACGTAACCCGAAACAAAAAAGTCAATTGAGGCCACGCCCTTTCGCCAACCGTGGTGCCATTGGCAACGACCCGATGTCAGATTCGCACCGAAACCAATGGTACACGCGTGCGTCATGACAGTCCGAACCAAAAAAGTACATTACATGGTTGCTAGGAACCAACAGGAGGTCGGCCATTTGGAAAATCGAGTGATCTGGCGCCGAAGGCGCCAATTTCTTGCCTTTGCTCTTTTACAATCTCGACCTTAGTGTGGCAGGTACGGGCGCGGCAGCGGCCTCCCGTTATTTGGGGCGGCGTGCGGCCGACCGGCTTTCAACCGGCCCCAACAGACCCTCGAGGGCCTCTAAATGCCGCTTGCGCTTTAATTATGTATTATTATTATTTTTCCTCTCCCCCTAAAAAGCCGAGTTTCGGCACGTTCCCACTGATGAAAAGTCCTGTATTTTTGCCCAAAATTCAATTAGGTGAAAAAAAAACTTCACATTCTCCAAAATATCTCTCTCTATTTT